>DF237435.1:0-69305 GCA_000708835.1 Klebsormidium nitens | reverse complement strand
TACGGACCTAGTTTGGAGGCGGCCATTAGATCCGTAAGATAGATTCCGTCTTCATCATAAAGGTTTGTTAGAAAATCTTGTAGGTTGGAATCTACGTTTTCAGAACCGGCCAGCGTATACTCTCGATAAATATCCATACCTGGATCTTGGTAACTGTTCCAATCCCCCGCTAAGATCAATTGCCGAGTACCGCTTTCAAAGTCTGAAATGTATTTTTTGTGGAATTTTTGAATGTATTCCTTGAGAGCGGTCCAAAATGGCTCATTGACGGCATTATCTTTTGAAGCAGGACCGTATATACCAATGATGTCTATAGTGGTTGGCTCGGTCTCAGTATGTGATTTGTTTGGCACGGTAAGGGTTCCGTGTATTAGACGAGCGCCAAGAAGAGAATTATTGACTTTTTGAATGTTGAACGCAAGACCTGATTTTACAATAAGGCACACCCCCCAGATCATTTGGTCAAGACTTAGGAATTTGGCGGTGTGCGACTTATCATAATATGACGCCTTAAAAATAGTGAAACCATCTTCGATTATTTGAGATTGACTATATTTTCCAACCGCTTCTCGCGTTTCGGTAATAATGGAAATTTGAATGTTATTCGTATCCATGTATTTCAAAAGTTCTTTTTTCTTGTGATCATGCACGCCACCTAAGCCTCGTGCATTCCAGTTTAGAATTTTTAATGACTCACTTACAGCGACCGGTGTATGTTTGTTGTCAATGTGCATATCAGTCACGGATGATTCAACAGGTCCAGGGTTCGGATGAATATCCCCGCAGATCAGAAGCAAGATAAATAACCACATATGAGCTGGATTGGTGATCGTGTATTTTATTGACACAAGCAGCAAACAGCTTTGAAGATGGAAGTATATACAGGAAAGGCGACATACTTGTCGGCAAGGTCGGAGGCTTCGAGTAATTGCGCTATACTCGTCTTGAAGATATTCCCAGATGATTGTCGCAAAGAAGCTCATTGGGCTAAAAATAAGTGAAGACAATAGATTACCGCAATAAGAAAGGACTGAAACATTTCTAGTCGCGAAACCAATGAATAGTTTGCAGAACGACAGAATAAGGACAGAACCTAGAAAAGCATTTGCTTCGGCGATACCATACAATATGGAATGTGATGCTAGTATTGCATGTGCAATATGATATCGTGCGGTCCAGCACATTGGATGTGACCGATACAATTCGTGTAGAAAAGCCTTCAATGTGAGTCCATTCGCAGCGTGCATCGTGCGAATAGCATCGTCAATAAATGACCCAATCTCTCCGATCCGATGCGGCAGTGTTCGTGATTGTTTGCGCCACCGTACTCGGCTGACCACATAGGACGTTGGCACAATGCAGTTGCACGTTGCTATAGAAACTAATAGTGCTGTAAAAGTAAATACCGAACGAGACCTTTTCCGAAAGCGCTTTTGTTGACTGTGCAGTACGGCACATAGATGTCGGATCCGTCGGGTTCTACCTGACAACCTAAGCGAAATTGCGGCGTAGTATATCTGCATTCTAAGGAAAATCTTATTGGCCCGAGAGTGCCAGGCTGCCAAGTGCCAAACGAAGAACGCTAGTAGAAGAGCTTGTAGAAAGGAGCAAAGATCAGTATGGGTTTTCTGGGTTTCCTGGGTTTCCTGGGTTTTTTGGGTGGGCAGCTTCGATTGGGTAATGCTCCTGTTCGAAGGAGCGAAAGTGCCTGGGGTGGGCAACTTCAACGGGGTGGTGCTCGTGCAGCTGGGTACGATTTTGATCGGCCGTGGAAGAGGTGGCGCTCGGGCAATGATTGGGTCGCGCTTCGCGCGCCAGGTGGCGGCACCGCATGATGCGTAAGTTCTGCATGTAACTTGGTTTGGACCGTCCAATCGGTTAGGCAGTCGGCAGCTTTCAAAACGCCGATGATTGAAACCGTACGATTGGAGAATGCTCGAAGTCAACCGGAAAGTGTGAATACCCCCCTCCACGAAGGAGGAGGTGATGTGCTGAGCCTGAAGGAAGGTGAAGGAGTCTGCACAATGGCTGCCCTCACGGGGGAGGTTGTCAATTAGCATGGGAGCAGCTGGAAAAGCTCCTTGTAGCTCAGGCACAGTACATGAGTATGTCTTGGCTGTAAAGGCATGTAAAAACAAGCCTCGTAATTTGCTCCAGATTTTTTCAAGAACATTTGCTACCAAAAGCAGCTTTTGTGATGGCTTTTGAGAAGTGGGTGGTCCTGGTCCAGTTGGCCTCATCCTCAGCAAATTTTTAAAGAAGGGCTTCCTCATATGTGTGCTCATGGACTCACAGCAGAGATTGTCCGGGTGCTTGTCAATGTTTTGGCTTTGGCATATTGTGGTGTACACATATGGTTGCTCCGATAGGTATGCCTCGCCACCAACACCCGCAACCAGCAGGGTGTGGTTTTGAGCAACTCCTGTCCTGTTGCAATGCTCTCCCGCCGACGGCAGGGAAGAAACATGCCAGCAAAGGTCCCCCGCCACCGGCAAGGGGGATCCATTGCCTATTATAAAGGAGGCATACTTCTCAGGATGTGTACTTTGGGCGGGACCACAGGCCGGGGGGAAACTTAGGAGGGCAAGCACATAGAGTAGGGATGTCGGTAGCATTTTTAACGGTGCCGGGGGGGTAGGTCCAGTCTGCGCGGGAAGCGTTTTACTCAGTTCGAACCCCCAGGTAAGTCAAGTTTCGGCAGGTTCGAAAATTCACTTTCCGAGGCTCCGGCCCGTTGACCGCGACTTCCTTGGCTGAGGACCGTGGTCAACTGGTCGATCGAACTTTCTGCGGACGGCTCTCAAATTTCTGTGTCCGGACCAAATCGTACCGTCCGCACCGGCAGGAATGCGCGCGCGACCGGTACTGCATGATCGGTTAGGATCCAGACCGATTCGGGGGCTGACCAGTGACCGGACCGATTTACTTGCTTGATCGGACCGATTTACGTGCTAGCCTAGGCAAGCTCGGCTGTAGGCTCAATTTAGTACATAAATATTTTTTCTCATGAATTTAAAGTCTTTGATGCAGCGCAATGGTTCGACTTTGCCAAGATCACTCGGGTTCGATTCACGTCAACACAGTATTTTTGCTGCCCATTTTGCTACTTGCTGACCATCATATAATAGTCAACCAGGCGTTTGCCTTCCGACATTTTGCCATGCAACGAGCCTGCTCTAGTGACTGCTCTTGAATGTGTTACCAAACGTAGGCAAGTTGGCCCGCCACTAAATCAATCTAGATTATTTATATGTGATTGATGGCGTCGAGTCAATGCATGCTCGGTACCACTTACGAATTTAATATGTGCACTGGAATTTCTTATTTTAGTAAGCCAAAATCCAGATATATTTAGTCAATCATGATGGCCACAGTGTTTTAAATCGGAATGGTTCAGATCATGTCAACTTTCATGATGGCAATATGTATACCATAAACACCGAAGTCCTCAATGAATCCGAAAACATATTGATCACGCCCGTGCGTTTATGGCATAAACGGCACTGATATTGATAGAATCATATTCATAGTTGGGCGTTCATATAAACGGCATTCATATATCATGTACCCCGATTTCTATATCATAGTCCGCTATTTTAATTGTTAAACTGTACAACGTATCAACCATTCGATCGTTCAAACTTCGATCGTATTCAATTTCTTTGAATCATGATTGAGCCTTCAATGCTTGACGTTATATTGATACATGACCGCGATGCAGAGAAAACGCAATATACATCTGGAAGAACGGCGCCGGCATCTAGAAACACAACCGTCGCAGCGCATCTGATCTGATCCGATCATTCATTGAAAGCCAATGCTACATCCATTTTATTTGCTAGGTCGTTTGATCAATACTTAATGTGCAATGTGAAAGTTGGAAGCTACTCAAATGATAGAATCAATAAATAACTGACAACTCAACTAATGCTCATTATAGTCAAACATTGCATCCCTAGTAGGAGCTCTTTTGCGTTTGCCAATTGTGACCGCTTCCGCATTTGGTGACCCGAGCAAGACTTTCCTCGGTCTCCTTTTCTGGTTCGACCTTCGTTTTCTGCGGCCGACCACGACGCCGCCCAATACCGAGCTTTCCCATGTCGCCTGCTCGTCTGGCGCACGCACAACCTCGCCTTGATTGTGTTCACCCCCCCCTTCCGCCCGATCGACTTGACCGTGCTCGGCTTCTCCCCCACGCTGTTCCTGCGCCGTGCACCCGACTAAGTTCTGGCTCTGCTCGGGGCTGCCCCCCGGCTGCTTTTCTGCGCCCGCGCTCACATGGGCTCCGTGCTCGGGGCTGCCCCCGGGCTGCTCCTTCGCGTCCGCGCCTTCGTACTGCCCGTGCTGCTCCTCCGCCCCGGCGCCTTCGTCCTGCTCGCGCTCGGGGCTGCCCCCGGGCTGCTCCTCCGCCCCGGCGCCTTCGTCCTGCTCGCGCTCGGGGCTGCCCCCGGGCTGCTCCTCCGCCCCGGCGCCTTCGTTCTGCTCGCGCTCGGGGCTGCCCCCGAGCTGCTCCTCCGCCCCGGCGCCTTCGTCCTGCTCGCGCTCGGGGCTGCCCCCGGGCTGCTCCTCCGCGCCCGCGCGCTCCTCTTGCTCGTGCTCGGGGCTGCCCCCCGGCTGCTCCTCTAAATTTGCGTCTGCCTCTAACATTCCCTGCCCCGTTTGAGCCCCCAGGCCCCTCCTTTGTCGAAGCCTCTCCTCCTTGGCGGCTGCCCGCTCAGCGGCCCGTTTCTCTTTAGCCAACGTTGCGGCCTCCGTCTTGAGCCGCAAAGTTTCTGCCCGAGCCTCTGCCGCTGCCCTCTTCTCCGCCTCCTTCTTTTCCAACTCCTTCGCCTTTGCTTCATCCTCAAGCGCCCGCCGCTCCTGCGCTGACAGAATAGCAACCCGCCTGGTCTCAGCGTCTCGCTCTCGCAAGAGCTGTTGCTGTTCGACCGGGCGTACAGTCCGCCGCCCCGGAGGAAGAACCTCGTCCCCATTCTCGTCTAGTTCCCCAACTGCTGGGGCTGGCTGTCGACCGGAAGTCAGGACGCTGAGAAGATTCGCTATCAATTCGTCCACTGTAAAGTCCTTACCCCCCTTGCTTTTCTGAAACGCGCTTGGGTTCCCTGCCGGCGCCCCCAGTTTCCTAATTTTCTGCAACCCTTGCAGCTGGACGATCAACGCGTCCTTCTTTTCCCCCCTCAAAGCAGCATCGAACGACCTCCCGTGCAGGTCGGGACTCTCTTCACGGAGCTTCACCTCGACTCGAGCCAGCCCTGCGTCGATGTCGTCCGCAGTCTTCCACCAGCGAAGCTCCTCCAGAGCGTCGCACAGACGGGCACGTTCGACCTGCTCGGCGAGAAGCTTCTGGGCCGCTAGAGCGAGCACACGCGCGCGCTCCGCCTGGCGGTCTTCACGCCCCTCGGTCTCCTGGTCTTTCGCGCTCTTCTCCAAGCCCGACACGCTTTTGCGCGCCGCTGTGATGATGTCCGCCTTGTCCGCCTGCTTCACCAACCAAGCGATGGTCTTGTTGGCAGTGACGAGCACCTGCCCTTCAGCGGTCAGCATGCTCATGCGCGGCGACCTCCGGAGAATCGACTCGACTTGAGCGAAAACCCCCTCTACCCTATCCGTGTGCAGCGGCACCGATTCTGCCATCCGAAAGGTCTCTTCGTCCGGCTCCCACAAGTCTCCTCCCGGCAGGTACTGCTCCTTCACCACTTGCAGGTAGGCAAGCACCGCTCCGAGGCTGTACACGAGCATGTCCTTCACCATCGCGTCGTTCGCACCTGTGAAGAAAGGTCGTGAAAAAAGGTGATTATGTTCGGGTTACGAAGATCACCAGTACGGACGGAATTGAGAATCCGCACAGACTGAAAGACGACACCAATCAGAGCACCCTATAGCCAGAGCCAAACTGACTTCAAGGTTGTGATCTGGAGGAGTAGACAAGGAATCTTAAAGTGGCCCTGTAGTGACATCGCAAATTCAACAGTGGACTACCTACAGTGACGTCACAAAAACGCCATGACGCAAATGAAGCAGCCAAGTGGGGTAAGCTTGACGAGAAGAGAAATTCATTGCACATGTCCTGAACAAAGTGCCCGCGCTGATCCCGTCACCATCTTATTTTTTAGCACCTACAGGTCATCACTTCCCAAGAGGACACGTGAAGTGCAAAGGACTACCAAAGTTAAAAAGCTTACTTGGGGCTATGAGAGACTCGAAAATCTTGTCTCTGGTTGTCGGCAGGTCCGGCAGTGCTTGGTAAGAGCCGTCCATGAAATGGGACGGGTCTTCCACCAGCGCCGCCAGGTCCTCCCGTTGCTTCTTGTACAGTGCGTTCAGCGCCAAAATGTTGCCATGCTGGTGGATCCTCTTGAACCAGGGGTGAAAGATCTGGGCGTTGATGAGGCCCATGACGCGGAGTTGTGCCTGGATGACAGGATCGGACAGCTGAGCAGCCACCGCCACATGGAGTAGGTTGAAGTAGCCGCCCGTTGCGGCTGAGGTGCTCGAAGATTCTGTAGGAAGGAAACAAATTGTCAACGAAACTATCTTTGAACTGAGCGCTGGGAGTCCAGAACAAGAGCACCTTATCCTCCAGTCACCGCACCTTGACTGAAAGAGAATGCTCACTAAGAATTATTGTCCAGACTAAGGTGCACTGCGCCTTGACCAAAACAGGTTGCTCACGAACACGCAAACTTTCTTGGCTTTTAAGTGCACCGCTTCTGATTGGTCCTAACTGGCTGAATGCAATCAGTGCCTTACCAACTCATCCTGACACAACCCCAGACTGAGATGCCGCCAGCCAAGTTACTATCTTACCCGGACAATTGCCAAGTAAAGAACACTGAACACTGACTGATGAGTCTGGACAACACTTAATCCTTCAGTGAAGATAATTGCCCAGAGTGACTAACCTTCATAGAAGCCCAGGATGCCGTCCAATAGGTGGTAGAGCCCACCAGCATTCTCGTAAACCACATTGAAGCGGTTTCCGAGCTGCGCCTTAAAATCGGCGTCCTCGAAATGCTTGTCTGTCATCTGCTCCAGCCACTCAATGAGAACCTGCGCCCCGAAGCCGGATTGTTCGGAAGCGCGCCAAGAAAAGTCCTTCATGGCCGCCCAGACGGCAGCTTCAGCCGCGCAAGCATGCCCCTTGCCCCTGACCGCCGCCGCTGCCTCAGCAAAGTAGGTGTTCTCAAAGTCATGCAGACCTTTGAGAGCCGCGACGCCAACATTGTGCCAGAAGTGATTGTTGCAATCGTGCGCAACAATTGTTGAAAGACGCTTCTGCTGTTCAGGAGTCAAGTCGGCCCACCCCTCCTTGTAGTTTGCAAGGAAAGTTGCGCGGAACTTTGGAAAGAGTTCAGTGACAAACTTGAGCACAGAAGCGCCCCGGTCTGTTTGGGAGTTCACCGTGTACTCAAGAATGTTGACGATCAGTCTGAGCGTCTCCCCAGGTCCCAGTCTTCTGCTATTGACAAGCTGAATGTCCTCAAGCAACTTCTCAAAGTTACCCAACGCGCCTACTGCCGTCTTGTGGAACGTCCTTTTCAAACCCAAGACGAACGACTTGCGCTGACCATCAATGATGGTGGTCTGCACCGTCGCAAGAAAACCTTTCTTCTGCTTAGAAGCCTCGTCTACATTTAGAGTCTGATACTTATGCGCGCCGGACCCTCCAAGGATATCTGCTGTCTGCTGATATGCAAGTCCTACGCACTCTTTCCTGAAGTGCGATGCAGTGGTTCTTGAAGGCAGGTTTCCAAGCTTTACATCTGGAGCAAACTCCCCCAATATTGCTCTAATGATTTCATGGATTCTGTTCGTTGGAACGTTGAGGGCGATCAGTTTGTAATACACAGTCCTAACAGAGTCAGTAAAGATGCGCCCTCGCTTAGTGTTGACGTTGGTGCCTTTCAAAAGGTTTTCTAGATCCTGCTTGTGTTTCTTCAAAGCTTCGTCTAACTGATGGGTTTTCTCTTCCACTTCAGTCCTAAGTTCAGAGTTCTTGTCCTTAGCGTATGCCTCCCTAGCTCGAGATAGTCTATTCTCGTGCACGAGTTTCTCAATCTGATCCACTGCTTCTTGCTTTGCCTGCTTTAGAAGTTCAAGATCATGGGCTGCATGAGTTGCCTCAAGTTCAAACAGATCTGCTTCTTTAGCTTTGAGCTCCAACTTCAACTCTGTATTAGTGAGTTTGAGCAGAAGACCAGCCTCCCTCTGCTCCCTCGCTTTCTCAAGTCTCTTGACCATCCTATTCTTTTGTTGAATCAAGTTTTTGATTTCTTGATCAAGAGCAGTATAAGCTGCCTTACTTTTTCGGTGCTTATGCCCCCAGACTCTCTAGCAGTAAGTGATTCAATAAGCAAACGTCTCTGCTCAACTGTGACAGCGATCTGGTCGTTCAGACTTTCAACTTCAACCTCTTTCCTCGATAAGCAGCCCTTTAGCTCCTCAATCTGCAGTTCTGCATCAAGACGCTCTTCTTCTAGGGCCTCATAATCTAAAGCATCTGCTTGAAGAGTTTCATGCAGTTCAATCAACTCTGCCAATGTTTCAGTCAGGCAAGCAACCTGTTCTGCTTTTTCTTCTCTTTGCTCTTGGAGCTTTGCTTCACATTCAAGTCTAACCTGCTCAATCTCAGCAGCATGAAGAGCCCTTTCTTGAGTCAGTTGTAGGGAGTGAGAGGCTGCAGCTGCTTCAAGTGTGACTGAAGTGTCAGCAACCTCTACACGCAAGGCCTCTAGCTCCTTCTCCTGCTTTTGGGCTTTCCACCTGGCTGCGCTTGCGCTGGCAACTTTCTTCTGATTTGCACTCTTCCTAGGCATTTTCAAGGTGATCCCAACCTAAAAGCAAAGACAACAGCCCGTCCATGGTGTCCAGCAATGGCATTGGTATTGGCAGCATCCCCTTCTAAGGCTCTAGTTTCACTAGCGGCGGACGGCACAACATTAAATTTAATTATTTGGTGCCTGGAACTTGCCCGGAAGTCCAAAAAATGCGAAAAAATTGCAGTTCTGCCGGCCGCCAGTGAAACTGCGTCGCGGCACAACCGCCGGCACAAGAGTCTCCAAACGTGCCACGGTGGCAGGCAAACCCCTAAACCTCTCCCGCGCCACCTGAAGGCTGACGAGCTTCTGCTTTCACCACAGATGTGTCAAGAGCAGTTGTGCTGCCAGTGCAGACTCTGCGGAGTGCACCGTAGCTGGCGCGAAATGTGCCCGCCAACTTGAGGACCTGGCGCTATGTGAGTGGTCCATCGGACCACATGGGAGGCCGGCACAAAAACAATTTAGTTCGACCCAAGGTGGCACTAGGGTCGAACTTAATTAGTTGTTGTGCCGCTTACGTCATCAAATTTTATTCGAGTTCCGCCGGCACAACCGCTAGTGGAAGCGCGGTAGAGATGTTCCGATGTAGCCGGAGCCAATCAGCGAATTTGAAAAAGAAAACCTTGTGCCGTCCGCCGCTAGTGAAACTAGAGCCTAAGTTCTGTGCTTGCTTTGTGCAGAACACTTTGCCTGGCATTCCCCCCTGGCAACTAGACATGGATGACTACTGCAGTCTCAATCCTTTGTCAAATCCAGGCCTAATGGTCTCAAAGAGTCCAAGTCATCATTGCCCAGATGACAACGAAGCAACTTTAGCTGAGGTGGCGTGGGCAGACGCCTGTGTCCACAGGGTTCCTGACAGAACACCAAGCCCCCCTGTCTTCAGTCTGGAGTGTAATGCTAAGTCAGCCTCTGACTGCTTTCAGCCCAGAAGACTCCGTAGCATTACAGCTCTATAAGAAAAAGAAAGAAACACCTGATTGATTACACTCAACAGGTGCACCATGTCGAAGAGGTAGGCTTGAGGGAGCCATAACCATGGTGAACAGGGAGGAAGCCATTGTTCCGCAGTCCTGAGGGAAGTTAGGCTCGCTTGACCAGTTCATCGGTTTTCAGACTAACCTGCCACGTCAGTCCTCGTCGAAAAGTCAACGGGATGTAACGCTCAAACGGAAACCTGTGGAAGTCCCTTTTCGAACTGGCTGGGGTCGTCGAATGCCAAGAATTCTGAACCTGACAGACTTGGGTCTGGCTGGGGGGCCGTTCACTACATGATACTTGCTGCAGAACAGACTGGCCATACCCCCGAAAATTCTTCCGACATCCCTACATAGGTAGAGGAGGGTGGCCACTTCTTACCTCAGTGGTGGTCTAGAGGTCCATGGTTGATAGCAGCTGGTGCAGCTGCCAGTGGTCGCGAGGCGCCGGAAGCGCCAGTCAAGTCAAGTCAAGTGGTCATGCATGCAAGAGCTTGAAGTTGAAGTTGCCTAAGAAAGCACAGCTTGAAATGGGTGAATGGGCGCAAAAGAGCCGCTTTTAGACTCTCCTCAGGCGTTCAAATTGGTGCCGAAAGATTGGTGCACCTTCTGGGCACAGTGTGTATGCTGAGGGGGATCCCAGGAGGGTAGCTAATGGTGTGATACACAATGGCAATTCCCCCGACAGAGCGAAGAATTGCAATTAGCGTCGACCTTTCTGAAGAGAGTTCTTATGCATTGCAGTGGGCCGTGGAGAACTACTTGAGGAAGACTGATAAGGTGAGCATGTATCATGCTTCTGCCCTCCCACCTTATTCTGCTTTCCAAAGAGCAAACCATCTGAGAGTCGCAAAACAAGCACACTTGAGAAGTTGAATGTCTTTCTTTTTGAAATGTTGAAAGGTCGTTAAAAGCTCTTCAGTGGCTACAATCATATTTGACAAAGATTGAAATGGCAGAAGGGGCAACTACAAGAATTCAAGGATGGTGGCATTAAGTGCGAAATTCTAGAAACTGCAAACCTGCATCGCTTTGTTTTGTAAAGGCCAGTCTATCTGGTTTGGCACTTTATGTTGGGATGAAGGAACAGTTCGATATATTGTCATGGCGTGCAGAGATTTTGATTTGCAATCCTCATGTCAGTCACTCCTCATAATTTTCACTATCTAGAGTCAAGCAGGAGAAAGGCCCTATGTCAAGTTGGTCAAGCACTCTCGTGTTTGCTTACAGCGCAGCTACTCTCTAACTACCTGGGATGTGTTAGTCTTTTTGAACTGTGCAGTATCGATACATAAACCAAGGAAAGTATCCATAGATTAATCAGGCAGAGTGCGGTTTGCCGTGAGGAGAACTCCTCTTCTTCTGTACTACATGGTGAGAGGAGAAATGGCCTCTCGGTGAAGGAACACAACTTGTGGAAACAATCAGCCCTCCCAAATGAGGAAGTTCATGTCGGCAGGTGATAGTGCTCCATGTCCAACCTACCAGTGGCCTGTATGGAGCTGATTGGGGACCGCAGTACCCAGGGCGGAGAGGGCATACGGAGGAGACTGAGAAGGAGTTTGATGCACTGACTTTGGTAGGTGGACTTGGCTCGACTCATTGGTCATGAAGGTTTGGTCTGGTTTTACTATTTGAGATAGCTGCTGGGTAGGAAGTTTTCCTTTAGGTTGTGACCCCACTTGTGTGTGCGACAGTGTTTGAAACTGCATGTTCACTGGGCCACTTCATTGCTCCTGTTCTTCAGGTTTATGCGCTGTAATCTTGACCTGGCTCTCCATTTCGTGCCTATGTGTGTTCTGTAGTCTCTTTGACCTGCTTCTGGGAGGATCGCGCCCTGGATTCGGATGAAGCAGACATGAACTGTCATGCATGATTTGGAGAGAGCTGAGAACATGGCAATAGTGCACACTTCTCCAGAAGTTGTGATTTTAACTGGGCCTGATTTCTGTAGGAGACCTGGTCGATTCCCCATCCAAAGAATGACCTCAAGAGCCCCTGCCTCCGTGAAAGCTCTCTATGTGTTTAACGCATGTCCAAAGTACTGTGTTAATTGGGGACGGGTTTTTCACTCCAGAAGTTCGTTGTCCTTGTAGTCCATCCTTTTCCACTAATTCTCTGTCACTTGTTGAGAGGGCCCGCTGCATTTGATGTTTCTACTGCATCGACTACTAAGGTTGATGAAAGCCAGAAAGAATTCGATGAAGATGAATGTGGTTTGAAGGTCGAAAGTCCCTGAATAACTCGATCATTCGCCTTATCAAAGTTTACTCATGTAGTCGCTCTTTGATGCAGGGCAAGGCGGAGGAGCTGAGCAAACCCCTGAAGGATGCGGGGATAAGCTACCGGATACATATTGTAAAGGTGCGGGCCGTTTCCTAAGGCTTTTGACGTGAAAGTTCTGTCTCTGTACTCGCCTGTTTCGAAGTCAAAAGCTTAGAATCTAAACCGTTTCTTAATTCTCTGCTGCGGGGCTGCAGGCAGGCTGCGCTCTCTATGTCCATGGTTCTACTTGCTCATAGGCGACGATACCAGCAATCAAGCACTTCTGCACTGGTCCTATAGTATCCCTATTCTTCGGGTCTGCTTCTGGCGCCTTTGAACATCCTTCACCTGATCGACTCCCTGATCCTGAGTGAGCCCTCTCCGTTTGCGCTCTCTTCAAACAGTCGGACGAGGTGTGCCTCGTATGGCTGCGGTCAGTTGTTACTTCAATCTAAAAGCTGGGCACGAGTTTCAAAACTTAGTGCATTCACTCGCCCCGCTGTCGTCTTCCCGCCTTTTCGTTGTCCGTTCTGTCCAAATAGTCTTGCTCCTCCTTGTCCGATACTGCCATCTCCAAGACCACGTCTCGAAGACGCCTGGCAAATGTGGACCATAAAGAGTTTCACCTGCATGACTGCCGCTCTGTTCATCCTTGTCATGTTTTCTTGCTGCCTCTTCTGACACAATCTCATTTTTGAAAGCTCTCGCCGATGATCGTCAGAATTGACACGAAGAGTCGCATTCCCTTTAAGATGGTGGACCCTCGAGGTGACGTATCCGAAACCAGTCAACGTTTCTACATCTCCGAACATTGTCGTACTCAGTATTTTGGTCTTTGCACTTCCTTCTTCACATCCTGCCCTGCCCCGCAGGACCACGACATGAAGGAGCGCATCTGCCTGGAGATGGAGCGCCTCGGCTGCCACGCGGTCGTGATGGGCAGCAAGGGCTTCGGCGCCACGCGCCGCGCCTCTCGCCGCGATGCGCGCATGGGCAGCGTCAGCGACTACTGCGTGCATCACTGCGGCGTGCCGATCGTGGTGGTCCGCCTGCCCGGGACTGAAGCACCTCCGGTGGCGGAGCGGAAGGATATGACGGGGCACGAGCATGATAAGCAGGGTGGTATTACGCCGATAGGAGAGGAGCCGGCCGAGGTTGGTCCACTGAGAAGAAGTGTGGAGTAGTGTATCTAGTGTATGTTTTGTTGGCAGTCTCGGCGAATGAAGGGCGGAAGGATGTTTGCGCAAGCAGTCTTCGCAGGCCCTTGCAATGCAGAAGGACAGTGTTTTCTAAGGAGAGTCACTATGTACATCCCGGGCGGCCTTAGATGCAGGTAAAATATTCCAGGGGCCGCCATCATAGGCATCACAGAGCCTCCAGTAAAGAGGTCAGTGCGACTGCTTAAGCGGCTCTGTATCATGAGCAACTTAACTTGTGCATTAGTATAGGTGCCAGGCTACAAAACTCCACGCTTTAATAGCATACAAACAGGTTTTGAAGCTTAGCCGCATGCCTAGTCAATTTGATTCCAATCAGTTTGTCGCCAACATCTCAGTGGCATGAGCAACTGAGGTGATATTGCCGCGTCCAACGATCCAAGTCTCATTGTGGAATTGTCGTTGACCAGGGCTGCCACATGTGCATTGTTAGTAGTCGCCAACCCCGGCGCAGAGATACATCACTGACTCAATATGAGCATGGCGCTGGTGCGACATGCATGAGTCAGATATCGCCCGGCCGGCACATGCAGTACATCGTGAGTGCAAATATCACACAGCTGCCAATTGGCTTGAATTATAGCAGGCTCCGGCCGGGGCTCAATCACAATGATGCGGGTGAACGGATGCATGACATTACTCGGTCAGCCGGCTGCAGACAGGCGCCAATACATGTGCCAGCGGCACATTAGCTGAGCGCGATATATGCATGTGACGGTGCAGACCGTATGGGACATATATGGCACGGTTCGGACCGCTGCCGCAAACTGAGAGTGTAACTTTGAGAACGATATTAATTCGGACTATATGGAGAATGGTTGAGAGAAGTTCCAAGTACAAACAAAAAGCATGACAGGCTGCCCTTTGCAATAATGTATATATGTACAACTGCTCATCAGTCAGTGCAGGCCCGCTCTGTGTTTGTCACATTGTCCAACCGTCTTACATCAAGCCTTTGATGCAGACAACCGTCGCGTCGAGGCAATGCCAAAACATAGGACACCTTCGACTCACTTCACCTCACCCAAAACGCGCCAGAGATAAAAAAGTGCAACCGTAAAGGATTTGTGTATGCTTGAATAATGTGCATGGCGTAGTAACCCCACTTGAGCAGGGACATTCCATGCACACCGAAGTTGATGAGGGACAAGGGATCCGTTCTTCTGGCAGCAAAAGTATTGAAGGGAAGTGGAACGAAAGCTCGCAGCCTAATCGACATCCTGCATGGCCTGGATGTCGGAGTCAGTGAACTTGCCCTTGCCCTTCTCGGTTTCCCGGCCCTTCTTCTTCCGCTCTAGCAGCGCTTTCCTGTCCTTGTCCAGCTTGAGCTTTGTGACGACAACCTTGGAAGGCTGGATGCCAACATTCACGGTGGCCCCTGCACAATTCAAACAAGATGCAATCAAAACTCGATGACGTCAACAAAACTTGACTCAGGAACCCCGCTTCGTAACTCTTCTACTACAGAGCAGGTCGGCAGTGGCATACCCGTCAGAGCCGAAATACTACAATCAACGTCAATCCAGTCCTCTTGCAGTCCACACCTTGACCAACACTGTCGAACATGCCTTCTGTGAAAGAGTCGACCGTCAGTGGTCACAAAATGGGTGCAACTTAGGTGACGAGCCTCGAGATGTTCACTAGCAGACCTCCACCCAACAAAAGCAAGCCTAGACGTCAGTCCTCAGCACAAAGTGCAAACTCTCGCTGAACTCCCTCAGCCCTGGTGGACCACCAAGAACCAGCCAACTGCTCTATCCATCACCGAATCTGCAGCCAGCTGTTCTTGGGAATGTGTTCCTCAGAACGTCCCACAGAATGTTCACAACAACCATGAAGGTTACACTTTTTCTACTTGACAAGCGCCTCGCTGGCTCACCGTTGACCTTCTCCCTGGTGATCCTCTCAATGTGGATGACCCACTTTCTCCTGTACACCTGCACAACCTTGCCCTCCCGGCCCTTGTACGTGCCCCGCACCTGAAACACCAGAAAGGAGTCAACTCCGATGCCTCCACTCAATTCCTCCGTTCCATCCCAGTCTACCCGGACAATCTCAACCGCCTGCTCTATCAAGGCCTCTGTGATCCAGCGGCCACGGCGACTCGGAACCGCCTTTTGACTGCCGCTTGTGACAAAATCCGTCGCTGGACATCAGGAGATGACTGTCTACAGTAGTCCGCCAACCTCTATCGATTTGGTCCATAAAATCCTAGCAGGTTACCGCCTGCCAGTAGTGGACAGTCTGATTGTCAAAGTCACAAGGTGAATGTGGGAAGGCCCGAAACTTACCACCTGGACCTCGTCATCTTTCCGCACAGGGACCGCACGCACCTGGAAAAGCGGACAAACGGTGCCGTCAAACTTCCTTCCCCTGAGACTTCAGGCGAACAGTCTGGTCGCAGTCTCTCGCGAGCGCAGCAGCCATTTGTTGCCAACGCTAGCAACTCCTGGGTAAGGCTGATGCTGATACAATCACCCTACCCTCCTTCTCAAGTCTCTGACATGGTTCGGATCCTTACCCCGTACTTGCCCTTGAGCTCAGAGGACAGAGAAGCGCTCATGATGACGCGCCTCTCGCTGGAGGGGGCAGTGAAGTGAGCCTTCCGGCTCTTCCGCCGGGAAGAGCTCACCTCTGCAGAAAAAGCGGGGGCAGAATTGAGGCTCTCTCATCACATGGAACATCTCAAATGCGGAGCTCTTTCCATACCTTTCATGGAGTAGGAAAACAGGGAATACATTCTGAGCAGATAATCAACTCGGTGTCCAACTTGGACGTGAAAATCATAGAACAATGCCTCTGCGGACAAAAGTTGCCCCGTGCCCCATTGACCTGCACCTTCGCATGCCCCCGCCGGTGCAACATAGGTGCAGCCCGTAATGAGCTTCCCATAGCTTCACTGCACAACTCCGGGCCCACCCCTAACCTCTTGCCCAGCAACATCTACTGAGATTCTGATCTGGTGCACGAGGTGTCTCCACCTAACTCGGTGAGAATGACTAAAGAAAACTGTGCCAATACGCTGAACCATTACCAACACCATTACCAACACACTAGTGACGTAGGTACTCCTCCGCGGCATGGTTAGGACCTGCAACCTCGCCTTAGCTACTTAGAAGTATCAGCCTAGTGCAACTGCGTATAGACAGCAGGAATACAAATCTGCCTCCAGGACTCTGAATTGCCGATTCCCTTCTTCCGTGAGAAAGGCACATCCAAGAGGACATGAAAGCTTGTTGAGGCTCCTCACTTGGGTTGTACTTCATGGTCCTTCCCTCCAAGGAACCCTGCGAAAGCTCGGAGAAGAAAAGAGGCGCCCTTGCCTCAGCCACGCCCCTGGCAATCCAGAAAGAGGACGATCAGAACGTCGAGGCGTCCACTTGTGGACCAACAAGGTACTGGTTCTTTATGCGGTTTCAACCAGCCACCTGTATTATCTAAATTTTAAACGCTAATATCAAGTGTTTGTGTAATACCGTCATCTCTTGGGTCCCTGTATGGGTCTATGGTTGCAAACTCAGATTAACTCACATCGATAATAAAGCTCCAAGTTTCACAACAGGGCCTCGAATCCCCAAGAGCTACTTATCAAGAACAGGTGCCTAGGTTGTTTTTGCGCGCAATGGCTCTCCATCTGGAGAATTCACAAGAACCACCATGCGCTAGATGTGAATCTAACTACGTGACGTGGCTTGGAGGAGTTCGACTACTTGCTGACTTGGACGTCTTCACTTTCAACGGAGCTCGTGACGCCAAACTTAGACGGCGAGCTGATTTGTGGGCGGCCATAGAAGGAGACGAAAACTCAATTTTCGAAAGTTCTTGGAGAGGCGGCGCTTTGCAAACGTTGGAAGGGCATTCATTGGAAGTTTGCACGAAAATCTGCTTTCTTTTCAACCTTTTCAGTGGCCTCCTTCAAAAGATTCTTTACGGTCCTTGGCGCAAGGGAGGTTACATGCAGTGACAATTTGGAAAGCTAGAAGTTGGAAAGAGACACAGAAAGTCGATTCATACGTGTGAATACTGTTGTTTGGAGGGCAGTGGACAGCACCAGGCAGGACCTTCTGGGCACAATGATGGGGCTATGGGATACCTTTTTGAATTGGATACGAAGGTAAGCGCCGCTGGCTTTCATAGATTTGATCCGGCCCTGTTTCAATTGCAAGCAAAGCGTTTGGAGGCTGGATATGCTCTTGGGCTTCTTATAGGTAGTGAGCCAGCAACCTGGCGCTTCTCATCACCCTAATCTGCGGACTCTAATGCCAGCGTAAGCAACTGCGGTCACAATTCTGACGGCACCTATTTTTGTTGGCCAGCTTGTTCTTCAAACAGGAGATGGAGCTTTCATTGATCGGGCTTCAAAATGCCGGAAAAACTTCCTTAGTGAATGTTATTGCGGTAAGCCACCCTCTCCTGCTCGGTTGGTCAGCCTAACTTGGCTTATTGGGGTTTGAATTGCACATCATGGAAGGAGGCTCCTTTTGCAGCTTTCAAATCCATCTGCAGCAGCTGCCGTGATGTCTTGCATCTATCTCATATTGAGGACTGTGCAAATGAATGTTTAGCAGCAAGTAAGCAAACTGCCAATCAGTCATCAGTTAGAATTCGAGAAGAAGGGTTTACAAGCTCTTCCCGCTCTTACTCGTTCATGTAAGACAATGCCATCTTTCCTGCAGACGGGCGGGTACGACGAGGACATGATTCCCACGGTTAGTCGGACCACCATCCCACCCTAATGTGACTGTTTAGTCTGGGCCTTGTGTGTTGCGTTCGCTTGGCAGCTTATGTGTTGCATTTCCTGATTGCCAGAAGCCAACTTTGATGTGCCGCTGTTCGCCTTCATCTCCTGGGGGCGGAAGTCCTATGTCCGTTCGTCTGTTGCCCCCAGATTGCTTCGCCCTCGGTCCACCTGTGCTGACGATTTGAAATCCGTGTGAGCAGGTTGGGTTCAATATGCGGAAAGTTACAAAGGGAAATGTCACAATCAAACTGTGGGATCTGGGAGGCCAGCCCCGGTTTAGAAGCATGTGGGAGAGGTACTGCAGAGGGGTGTCGGCCATTGTGTGAGTCCCAAAGCTCAAGCCCTGCGGCATGTTGATGGTCTCTTGGTCCAACTCCCTTCTCAATGAGGCACTTGACCTTTTTGCAAATTACCACTTCTTTGGGTTTGCCCTTCACTCGATTTGTGCGGAGAAGAAACAGTTCCAAAGCCAGTTGACCATCTGGTCGAATAGTGGCTGGTTCGTTTGCGCACTCGAGAGGTCTCCATCGATCCTTATTCTGAATCGCTTCTCCCTAGCCCCATGAGAAGCCGCATAAGTAAACTGACATCCTTGCATTTTTGCAATTGCTTGGGCATTGCAGGTATGTTGTCGACGCTGCCGACCACGACAACATAAAGACCTCGAAGGACGAGCTGTACGAGCTGCTGAGCAAGCCGTCACTCGCGGGTATTCCACTGCTGGTGCTGGGGAACAAGAACGACAAGCCAGAGGCCCTCAGTACCGGGGCACTCATCGATGCCTTGTGAGTAGTTACGCCCTATTTCATGAATCCAAAAGGCTTGTAAGCGGACTCGTGTGCGCTGCAAGGTTGGCAGGTTGCGCTCGACACAACTGCAAGGAACATACTTCCTTTTGGGAGGGGTGTTCGGAGTTGGTGCGCAGGGTGCACGTTCTAGCGGCATGTTTGCTTTGAGGGTGTTGATCTGAACGTATTGGACGGCCTTGCTGCAGGGACCTCCGCTTGATAACGGACAGGGAGATTGCATGCTACACCATCTCGTGCAAGAACGCAACCAACATCGATATCACGTTAGACTGGCTGGTCAAGCACTCTAAGAGCAAGAGCTAGCGCATGTATATACAACAGTTCAGCTTGGTATTGTGGACATTCCGCTAATCGATGAGCATAGTGGTTACTGCTAGTCAATTGCAAATACAATCGAAGTGGTTGGTTACAGTAGTCGGAATCTGGAGGATTCATTCTTTGGTTTTTCCAACCGCAATCTTTGTTGCGCTACCAACAAGGTTTGGTGGGAAGGTACGAAGTCTAATGTTCAGTCTGCAGCTCTTGTGCTTAGCAGTTTCTGTGCAAACCATTGCTCATGCAGAGTGTGCATAGAGTACGTGCACCCTTGCCTGATTGTTACTTGAAAATATCAGGATCCCATTCGTTCCACAGTTGCACTTCGCAATCGGCTTATATCCTTTATAGCAGGCTCGTCGCATTAGTTTTACGGTCATGCAGTCAATGTTCCACCGTAGGATGTGCAATTGAAAGAAGCTTCTTGCGGCGGCTCAGTTTAATGCCGGGCAATGCATCTGTTCTGGGTCCAAAGTACCCATATGCCGCGGTAGAACATAGTATGAGTCCAAGCCTACCGATGGTCGAATTACATTATTCATACTCGGTCACTCATTGAAGCGCATGTCGTGCAGAATCTTAGTTAGTGGGGTTTCCGGGAAGATCCAAGCCACGTATTGGATCCGTTTTGAGTTTCCGACTGCATGAGCATTCTGCAAAGGAGTGCCATGCTCGAATGACACCCTGCAGCATAGGTGTTTCGTTGGGCTCCATGCGTGGAAAACCTGGGCCCCCCGGCCGACTCGCCTTTCAAGCTGTCACAGATAGGTACCGAGTTCGCTGTCAAGCTGTCTTAGATACCGCACTAGTTAGTAACTCATATGCGATGCTGTGTAGCCCTCTGAAGCTTCAAGCTTCCAAGTCTGAACTTTGAACTCTCATAATTCTTTGGGATCTGGTGATCGTCTCTTGTATTAAATCTATTTGAAGCCGTCGATACAAATGCGTGGACGATGACGGAGGCGCGAGTTGAGCAACGATTTTTGAGCGATCCCCTGACACGGTAGAACTGGGCTCCGTGGCCCGCCGTGAGCCACAGGATGGTGATGGCAGCGTCAAATATCAATGCCTTAGGAAGATTCTACTCAGAGTCAATGATGGCGAAGCTTTCAATGTTCATACCTTGTCTGTTTGAACTCAGGGCGACTGATGTCAGTGTCAGAACTGTGAATCGTGTGGTCCTGTAGGCCCTTTTCCCTTTTCCTTTCTGAGTTTCTCTGCGCTGCAAGTGCTTGGTTGGTAAAGGCAGCGCCAGCATTGTACTAGGGAGGCTCTTACATTTTCAGAAAGGTATTTTGCCCATTAATGGGAGCAATGGCGCTGGCAGAAGCAGGCCGGTGTGCGGCCGGCATGGCCGCTATGTCCCTTACCTCCTCACAAACCGTTTCTTCCTTCGAACCCAGACGGCCTTCTTCAGCTGCCATGGTTTCACATCGTCCTGACATCTTGCAAGTTGCGTCTACTTCGGGCGCAAATACTTCCTTTCTGACAGGACAACATAGAGTTTCCTGCGCACGGTTGCCTGCAAAGGCAAGGGGCGTACGGAGGGAAGCAGTGGTCATGGTTGCGGCAGTGCACGAAACGGTGGACGTAGACCTGGGCCTGTCGGTTGCGGACGAGCCGCGGCGGGGAAAGAAGAGAGGCGGGGATATGCGGGGGGCGTCGAGTGTGAGCTCGGGGGTGCGTTTGGAGGGCATTTCTAAAACATACAAGAATCATCAGCTGTTGAAGAACGTCACGTGGGAGGTGACCAAGGGCGAACGGGTGGGGCTGGTCGGTGTGAACGGGGCAGGCAAGACGACGCAGCTGCGGATTATAGTGGGGGAGGAGGAACCAGACGAGGGCGTGGTTATGAAAGCCAAGGAGGACATGAAGATATCTTTCCTGACCCAGGAATTTACCGTGGTTCCAACGAGGACGGTTCGAGAGGAGTTTATGAGTGCGTTTGAGGAGCAGATGGAGGTGAAGCAGCGGATCGAGTGGATCAACCAGGAGCTGGAGAAGGCTACCGATGACATGGATAGAATGTCGGCGCTGCTGGATGAGTTGGACTTGTACCAGCGGAGGGCGCAGACGGTGGACTTGTACTCGATCGACGCAAAGATAGATAAGATGATGCCGGAGCTAGGGTTCACGCCGGAGGACAATGACCGGCTGGTGGCGAGCTACAGCGGCGGGTGGCAGATGCGGATGAGCCTTGGGAAGATTCTGCTGCAGGACCCCGACCTCTTGCTGCTAGGTAAAGTCTTTCAACCCTTATATCTCTTCCCCTTTGCTGCTGCGAGCATACTCAAGCGGTCACCACTTTTGGAGTTCACGTAGAATGAGGTTCTTTCAAACATAGGGTTTTGCAGACTCTGTTGGCTCAAGCAGGGTTGTCCATGTCTTTGTGTGCTTTTTTGTGCATAGGGTGTTAGAGTGGTTCTGGGGGTCTCTTGAGAGGGGGTTGTCCAATCAGCTGTTCAGCCTCAGTGCCTTTTCTTGTAGCTTATTGTCTCTGCTTGTTGGGTTTGTTTTCATGTTCTCCTAGGTTTAGCAGCATTGCTCCCCGTATATTGCTTTTCCTACCCATCTCTTCTTGACTTACCATACCAGCCTTCTTGCAACGCCCTTTGTTATGGACTGAATTCCTGAGAGCCAGACTTAAGAGTCAGGATTTCGTGTAATTCTGCCGCAAGCACCGCCCAAGCACCGCCTGAGCCCTTCGACGAACTTCTTCAAGCTTTTCAAGCTTGAGTTGTCCCAACAAGTGAGGCTGTAGCCTCTTCTATTCTGTGCGCCCTTTGACCTGCTTGGAGTGACGCCAAGGCGTTCTTCAGGAAAAAGAAAAGCCATTCTTACTGCAAACCCCCAAGATTCAGAGTTCCGAGCCCCCTTCCACTACGATTATTTGCATAAAATTGGCTGACCAATCAGGTCTGATCGTCCACTAACGTAAGAATCTCTTTGAACAGATGAGCCGACCAATCACTTGGACCTTGACACGATCGAGTGGCTCGAAAAGTACCTGAAGCAGCAGGACGTGCCGATGGTCATCGTGTCTCATGACCGAGCGTTCCTGGACCAGCTGAGCACCAAGATTGTGGAGACCGACATGGGGGTAGCAAAGACATTCCCGGGAAACTACAGCGAGTATGTGGGGCAGAAGGCGGCGGACTATGAAGCGCAGCTCATGGCGTGGGAGAAGCAGCAGAAGGAGATTGAGCGGCAGCAGGAGATCATTGACAGGCTGGCGGGGGGAGCCAATACGGGGCGGGCGTCCATGGCGGAGAAGGTGGGGGGGCAAGACCTGGGGTAGATATAGTGTTTGGATTGGGGTTTGCAAGTTAGAATTAGGGCTAACTTTGATTCGATTGGAAAGAGAAGTGGAGCCAAGAGAGAACTGGACCAGAGTCCTTGGTATCTAGGTAGAGGGTTTGTTTCTTGTCTGCAAGTCTGATTAGAGACTTCTGGGGCCACTGCAGAACGTCTTCCATTGGTCTGCACGTGGGACAGTGGGGCGTTGTCAGTTCTGGGCAGGTGTCAGTTTCTTTTTCGGGGTCCTCTGCACATATCCAAGTTTTGAGGTGCAAGTCGCTTGTAGAAGATTTTCAATTTGTCGTAGGGAGTGCTAGTTTGCAATAAGGTATTCGTTGGGCAATGGATAGTGGTCACATCTAAGAAAGGGGAAAGCGCAGGCCAGGGCTGGATATAGAATCAGTGTGCGGTATCTGATGGTGGTTCTTATCGGCTGACATGTCGAAACTTGGTGCAGATGCTCGAGAAGCTGAAGACAGAGCAGTTGATTGAGAAGCCGTTCAACCGGAAGGTGATTCCGTTCCGGTTCCCTGAGACGGAGCGGAGTGGACGGGAGGTCTTCACAATCGAAAATCTGACGCACGGGTACGGGGACAAGGTAAGCCACTCCAGGGTCTTCGAGTATGCCAGATGACCAGGCCTCCGAGTGGATTATTGGATTTTGTCGATTTGTTCTCTAGTGCTTCCACTCAAGGGGCGACGCATGCGAGTCAAATGTCGCCCAACCATTTTAACCAGATCTGTGCCGGTTTGTAGTATTGGCAACAGTATGCAGGTTAGGTCTGCTGGTACAGTAGGTTAAGTCGATAAAGAAGGTGTCATGATGGTGAATTCTTGGAACGTGAGAAAGTCGTTCTTGGATGTTTTTCAAGGGACATTGCCTTCCTCTCATGGTTGTTGGTAGTGCTAGATTGTCCAGTTTCTAGGTTTATGCCTGAGTCACATGTACATCATCATCTGCTGTGGCCTCTTAGTCTCATGGCGAAGTCACTTCCTGACAACGAGCGCTTTTGTTTGTGCAGCTCTTGTTTGATAAGGCGTCACTCCAGATTGAGCGTGGTGAGAAGCTTGCGTTCATCGGTCCCAACGGGTCCGGCAAGAGCACGCTGCTGCGGTTGCTGCTCGGGCGGGAGCAGCCGCAGGCGGGGGAGATCATCCTGGGGGGCCATCGCGTGCTGCCCAACTACTTTGAGCAAAATCAGGTAAGGTTTAGCCAGGGTTAGCCAGTGGTTTGGGGTTTCTGGCGGCTTGAGATGGTCAAGGTGGAATTGATAAAGCAATTAGTGACGCCTGGTTAGCGATGAGCAGGCCCAGGTGAGGTCAAAAGGGTTATTCGAGGGGTGACACGACAGATATGGGTGACAGGACAGATGTTAAGGGTCAAAGCAGGGGGTTTAGAGGGTATGATCGGGAGCGGGGGGACAGCAAGCTAGGTGATGTTGAGATTGAGCGTGGGTGTCAGTCAGGGCCTGAGGTGTCCTGGTGGAGGTAGGGATGGGAACCGCACTACTGCCTGGACACAAGCAGGGAGCAAGTATAATCTTGGTATGACTTTAAAGAGTTGAAAAGGGATGTTAGGGTAAGGCATTGGAGAGTTGCTACAGGAAGTTATGGGTGAGGGAGGGCACCTTGAGGTTCAAATCATGTAAGTCAATGGAGGGAGCAACAGGGGCCAATGAGGGACTGAATATAGCTGGTTCTTACAGGCGGCACCTTCTATGTTGGGTTTGCTGGTCATTTCCAATGTGGTATGTTCACCGTAGTATGCAGAAATGACAGAGATACCATCCTTCTTGTTTCAAGTGTTAGCCTGTAGTCAGTTCCTCGCTTGCCTAGAGGGGGTTTGTTTCTAAACACCGTCATGCAAGAAGAAGAACAAATTCTGTTCCAACTGCTGGAAAACGCAAGAAGTTCAACCCTTGGCAGGTGCGAACTCAATTCCTGTTGATTGCTAACCCTCGTTAACCATGGGTTCCAGGCGGAGGCGCTGGATTTGGACAAAACGGTGCTGCAGACCGTAGTGGATGCCGCGACAGACTGGAAGCTGAACGAGATCAAGGGCCTGCTGGGGAAGCTGTACTTTAAGGGCGACACCATCCACAAGAAGGTCGAGTTCTTGAGCGGGGGGGAGAAGGCGCGTGTCGCGCTCGCAAAGTTTATGGTCACGCCTGCCACCGTGCTAAGTAAGGAGGCACAAAGCATCGGTTATCCTCGTTGAGGAAGGACTTTCTGACTTCGACAAGTTCTGGGATTTGCTTTTAGGATCAGGGGTGGAACGCTTGGATGGGGCCTCGGGGTCTGGTTGTGAGGACCGCTTAAAGATGGCATGTCTGCGAACGGTTTAAATATGTGCTCGTCCGGAGGATAGAGTACTGTAAATAAGAGGTGACAGACATTGGCTTTTCATCACCACCATTGTTGACTGGGTCTGGCCTTTTACAATCAGCTTGGGGATTTGTGTGTATTAGATGTCGATGGATGAATACGCAGTTACGTTCAGCCAATATGCGGGTAGAATCCGTAGATTCACGACTGCTACTCAAAACACTTTCCGAGAAGTGCTTATTTGGTTCGGGAAGAGGTCTGTGGAGCAATCGGTTGGTATCAGATCCCGAGTGGAAGCTTGAAAGCGCTCTCAGTGTTTCGTCAGTTGAGGACTTCAGCTGTGCGTGCCTTGACAAACTCTACCGCTTCTGGCAGTTTTTGGAACGTGGACAAAATGCCCACATATGTTGGCATAGCATCCGAATGTCGGCTGCGTTTTGGGGTGAGACCATGGTCCAGTTTTGGGTTGTGCCCCAAGAACCTGCATGCTGCATTTGACCTTCTAGGAAGGGTGACCCTCACTGTTCTTTTTGCTAGCTTAGGCATGCCAGTCTAAGCGGCATTCTTCTGGTGCAGTTTTCGACGAGCCGACCAACCATCTGGACATTCCGAGCAAGGAAGTGCTGGAAGATGCACTGCGGGCGTTCGAAGGAACGGTCATTGCCGTGTCTCACGATAGGTGAGAGCCGTTTGAGCCATGGCAAGGACACGCGCAATTTGTCTCTTTTGAATCTTCAATACATGGGCTTAATCTGTTTGGAGCGATTAGATGGTTCGACTGGAGGTTCGAGCTTTGCTTGCAAGGTCAAACTTTCATGTATGTGACGTACACATTCTTTACTTTCGACGGCGAGCTGTGAGGCAAGCATCCTCTTGACTTGTGCTTCTCGGCGCGCTTCTTTGCCGTTCCAGGCGGAAAGGCGAAATTGTCGCTGATTGACCTGACCTTTCCTTATATCCTTGCGGTTCGTTCCAATCCACGGCGGCAACTCCTAGTACAGGAATGCTACAGCGGAAACGTGCTTTTGACGAAAGTTTGGTAAGAGGCGGTGGAGGTTTTGTCCGTCTCGACGACTTTTGATGAATAATTCCCTCCCTCTTTGAGAAAGCAACCTAGTTCAAGCTTCTGGCGGGGTTTTTCCTCGGAGCGATTCTTAACCTGGATGTCAGGGGCTCCTTATGCGTCCTTCCTCCTCCTTAAAGCTGTTCTTGAATGACGCCCGACCCTATCATTCTCAGCTTTACCCACACAAGTGCTTTCAGCCACTGTGCAGGAGTCCATGGAACGAGAAAGAGAATGTGTCCCGTTTGTCGTCCCTTATGCGTATGAACTGTCGAAGTGCTGACACGTGGCAGTTGTTCCCAGGTACTTTTTGCGGCAGATCGTGAACCGGGTGGTGGAGATCAAGGGGCGCAAGCTGGCGGACTACGTGGGCGACTACAACTACTACCTGGAGCAGAACCTGGAGGCGCGCCGCAAGGAACTAGAGCGGGAGGCCGAGCTCGAGGCCGCAGCGCCGAAAATCAAGTCGCAGTCCAAGATGACCCGGGTGAGTCACTTGCCATTTCTTAGAACCTGGATTCTGGTTGCTCGGCATGCCCCTGTCGAGATACGTCGGTTGGAAGTTGCAGCGGATTGGTTCAGGGTCGATCGTCTCGGGCCTGCCGTGATTGGTCGACTTTCTTCAAAGTGTGCTGACGATTGGGGAATGAAATTTCTGCCAGGCCCTTTCCGGAGTCATTTCGACGCTTTCATCGTAGAATGTAAGGATTCGTTATCAGGCGTGAGAAGTCTCTGAGAAACTCTGTGGAAAACCGACGAGGTTATGCATTTTTCCACTGCAGGCTGAGCGAGAGGTGCAGAAAAAGCAAAAGGAGGCGGCCAAGAAGGAAAAGGCGCAGAAGATCAGCGCAGGGCAGGGCAAGGCGAAGAAGAACGCCAAGAGGTGGAACTGAGGTCCATTGACGCCAGCCCTCGGAAGGGGGCGCTCCCAGGCCGCCCTTTGCACAAGGGCTCTCGCCTTGCAGTCTGTTTAGCTGCCTCGATACGCCCAGTCTGTACATAACTTAGTTGTTGTGTTTCCGTCGAGCACCATTTGCTCCTTACGAATGCACGCCACCTGCCCGTGGGAGGTCGCAATAATCATAGACGTTCTTTTTAAATGGTAGACCGGGAGTTGTTGGTAAGTCCGATCTGGATAGCTGATCTGTGCGCCGTGTAGGGCCACCTAGTGGTTCAGTGTCAAGAAGACCAGGTAGCAGCCTAGCCTAGTAGCACGTGTTGTAGTGTCGAGAGTGAGGTTTTGAGCACCCTCCATAGATGGATTGATAAGCGTCCTACATGCCTGGATTGCTCGCGGTTACATCAAAGTCGAGGCATTTATAATATCGATAAAGATTGCGATCCTTGAATCCTACACGTGGCAGTCAGTGCTGCGGGCCCAATGCTCATTTGCACTGATTTCGATGACAAGTAACTAGGGCCATGGCATGCAACAATTGCCTATCATATGTAATTAGGTATTATTGAATTAACAGTGATTGTACATGCATGCATGACAAGATTTCAGCTTGCGGGCCGCGCGGACCGCTCGACTGTGGGGCCTCATAAATATATCCCTTCATTTGTACATGACTCGTCCCTAGCTCGTGGCCCTCAGTGAACTCATGCACTATGTTGGTACACAACTCTACAGTGATGGGCTTAATTAATGGAGACTGGCACGTACTTGTCACCGGATCGGACTCGATATATGTCAATGGTAATTGCACGCGGGTGCCGCTAAATATAGTGGCGCGGGCAGGCCGCCCCGCCGGCCAGTATATATACTTAAGCGCTGGCCGCGTTGTATATATGTACATACACGTGGGTTGCATCCGGCCGCGGCCGACTAGCTAGCTCTGCCACCCTCATGCATGGGCGGACTCATTTGATTCAATGGACTCAACCCACAGATTGCAACGCATGCACTGAATCGTGCATCATTGCATGGGGTACACAATCATAATGATTCGAAACATATCAAGCTACCATGTAAGCTCTATAGACGTACTTCAATTGTTAAATTAACGATCTGCCCGAGCTCATTGAACTTAGTTAATTGTATTTCATCGCCATCGGCATGGCATGGATATATTCCGCATGTACGTACGAGGCTTTCTAGGCCAGAACCGCCTCAGTACTGATAATTCCACATTGAAGATTTGACTGTCGGTGCCATCCAAATCAAGCATCAGTCAAGGATCATATGCATGGCTCTTAAGGCTAGTGATAAAACGATCCCTCACATTCAACGAATGACTCGTTCGACACTGGTCTGTGGTAAGTTTATTCACGACCCGCGTGGTGTTCAAAATCAAAAGGAACTCTAAGCGACGTCCATCTACTCTAACCTACTGCGTGCAAGTGTCCTCCGAGTCTGTCCCAGAAACCATCAGCATGCCTACTGTCCTGTCATCCTCTCCAAGAAGCCCTCTGCTTTCTCCGCGAATCCGCCCATAGCCCCACTCCCTCCCCCTGCAGCTCCGTCCATGTTCCCCTGCTGTCTGTTGACGACTTCCCGCGCACTACCATGGTCCAACCCGAACTTGTCCATGAGCATTCCCACAACCTGTAATCAGCTACGAGATCATTGCGTCAGATGGTCGGGACTTTCAAGGCAGCCACCCTTTGAATCAACTATTTCCCTCAATAGAATACACAGTGGCTTATGACTTGGTCTAGGCTCGCTGACCAGATTCAAAATGTTGACATGTGGTCAACAGTAGATACATGATGCAAGCACCGGTTGGTGACGTCAAGCCACCTCAGCAGTTTGAACGAATCTGCCTGAGCTGGCTTTTGGCTGTCCAGACCGTTTTAAAAATCATCGGAACCCAAGGTCAGGAGATCAGTGAAAGAGACCCTTACTTGGTTGCCGCCCTGCCCCCCTCCAAGTGCCTGCATTGCCAGCCGCTCCGCCTGTCCCATCATGTCCCCTCCCTGCTGGCCGCCTCCGTAGCCGCCGCCTCCGAAGCCACCCTGCCCATAGGACTCCCCGCCCATCTGATTGCCATAGCCGGCCCCACCTTGCATCTGATGCTTCTCATCCCCACCCCCAAGGAAGTTAGCTGCCTTTCCCATCATTCCGCCAAATCCTCCAGACTCCTCCTCTGCTGGACCTGTCATCTGCAATCAAGAAGAATTGACTAAGTTGTAATCTGAGAACACGAAGCGTCCAAATTCAAAGCATTGAACAGCGACATGAACCAGTTTGCTGTTGTATCTGTCATCCAGAATGCAAAGTGAGGTGCACCAGGAAGAGTTGAGAGCCCCTCACAAACACTGCAGGTTAGCAATGCCCTTTTTGCCCAAGATGGTTTGTCAACTGCAGCATGAAGAGAGAAGTGCAACACAGAACGTCTGCATGCATGTTTCATGCGGACGCTGCTGTCTTACCTCGTGAGTGACTTTCTTGGCATCGTCATGTCCGAGCCCAAACTGGGACTTGACCATGTCAATCACCTGGGACATGCAACAGGCTTCTTAGCAACGAACTGATTACTTGAGCAACCAAATCAGCTCATAGAGTACTGCCCCTCAATCGTTTAAACATCTGGCCTGTTACAGATAACCTGTTTCAATTGAGCTTTACAACAACGTTACAAATGCTATATAGCACGTGGGATGAAAACCCTCTAGCGATGGGGTCACCTCTTCATTCTTAGCCTGTGGATTCCTCGTTGGTCATGCATACTGAAGCTGACACAGAACTCTGGAGTCCATGCATGCAAGTGAAGAATCATAAGCCCAGCAATCTGACATTTGTCTTGTCATCCAAAGAATGATAAAGCCAGTTCATCTTCGTACAAGCATTGCTCACCATGCTCTGAGCATCATGCTTGGAGGACGCCTGCCCCCCTCCCATTAACTCCTGCAGCTTGTTTTTGGCAAACCGCTTCACCAACTCATTCTGGATGGAGTCCATCTTTTTGCAATTTTGTGCTTTCAGGCGAAGGTGGACACGCAGGCGTAAAAATTGGCAGGCTGCAATGTAATAACTCTTTACTTTTGAGGCGCGCCCAAAAAAACTTGCACACAATGTCTGAAAGCTGAAGCTTTTGAAATGCTCTCGCTAGCTTTGGATCATGCAATGACCAATGGCAATATGCAGGCTGCAGCAGCGCTAGCTGGCGCAGTAGTGGCGACATGTACAGGTGGGCCCCAGGCTGGGCACTCCGCAAATACGGCATGTCGTAACTTATACGCAACATTTTTTCAGAAGCGCTTCCAATACGTTCCATTTTAAGCCGCCCAAAGTGATATCCATTTACATCGACGGCTAAAAGATGCTCTAAGTTGTTCACTCTCGTCTAGTGATAGTCGTCCACTAAAATCTTGGCAAGGGGGATCCCTGGAAGGCGCTGGGTGGCACAACTTCATGACCTTCAAAGCAAGTGGCAGAGCAGAGCTAGCTTACAATGACATCAAATCGCAGAGCGTTCCACATGGATTGAAAAGGGACGCGAAAAGGGGCCGCGCAGCAAGGGCGCCACTCCTGGTCAGCTTGCAATAGTAGCAGGTGTCAGGAGCTGCTTTTTGATATTTAGCTGGAGCACAGTTTGCGCAAACGGATACTGGTCCTCACAGGGCTGCCTGTCATTCCAATCACGTCACACTGCAGCCTCAGGGGAGTCTGCCTTTTCTGGCTGTCTCGAAATCTCAGAAACATGTACCTGATCGACGAGTCCTAGAATGTTGCCGCTGCCTGGCGCTCCTATGCAGACCTGCTCCAAGGCCTTACAGCACATGCTACATTTACACGGCTGCTGACTGCAGCTCGCAAGCAAACGTCGCTCGTGAATGTGCCCTGTCAAGACTTTGCAATAGCTGCTTACGGTCAGTCCGGCCCTCCACTTCACCTCTCTGACGAGCACAGTCAAAAATGGAGGGTGAGCATCAAGACAGCACAATGCAGGGCGGAACTCCAATGGCTGCCTCAAGCAGTGATGCTGAGGCCATTCTGACGATCAAATCCTTGCGTTCAAAGGTCACTGCATGGGTGAGATTCACAAACATGACAAAGGACTACGTGAGCATTTTCTGGCTAAACTACGGGGGAGAGAAGGTGAGCAGATTACGTCAAATTCCTGCAGACTGGATGATACTTTTTTGTTAAGCACCATATAATTATAGCTGCAGCCAAGTGAGCGTCCGAAGTCTGACAATCAATCGTGCTCATTTCGTTCATTGCTTTGATTTGGACATATTTTGCATTGTGCTCAAATGATTCTTCATGAACAAAATCATGCTCATGAAGTTGCATAACTTCAAAAAGGCTAACCAGCTCATGTGACCTCCTTCAGCGGCATCATCTGAGAAAGTAAGAAAATATTGTGACTTAGCTGGTCGCCACCTTCTGCAGATCTTATATCACAATCTGAAGCCTCAAAGCAAGTCCTACTGGCAGCACACATTTGAGTCACATCCCTGGATAGCATGCAAGTTCACCACAGGAGAGCTGCTCGCAATTGACAAGCGACTGGTGAGCCTTGCATTCGCTCCCAATGCCCTTAATTTTGGTCGCAGCTTTCACTGACTTATTGTCATTGGAGACACCATGCACGCCTGTGCTTGCCTTGCGTGTCGTGTCATCAACATTGGATTGGTTTTCTATTTAATTGTGCTCCTGTCTCGGAGGACCACATCGCTTGCAGGGTCTAATCCCTCAGTATCAATCTGGCCATGAAGCTGCCTTGAAAGAAAAGTTTACTTTCTGTCAACGTCTGCCAGTATCTGACACGCTTTTATCAGAAGATTTGGGAGCCTTCTCTAGTTGTCACCTCACCCTGTGGCTCTATCGCCTTTTGCCAGGTCCACATTCCCACAGGTTCGGCTCCCCAGAAGGTCGACATCCAAGAACCGGCCAGTCTGCCCTGGTCGCAAGGAACACACAGTCGGTACCCCTCCTCGTTCAAGAGCACGGTTCGGACACTCCTACTTGCTCACAACCGTGCGTGGAGCCAGCAACCACAACCACAGGTGAGTGGCATTTGATGATGCTGCGATAGTCAACATGACCTCCCAAACATTGGCCGCCAGTATCAGCTATATCGTTTGCAACAGTCTAGTCTTGTGACAATCGGTGGCAGATATGCAAGCCTGTCTGAAGGCAGAGGCCCACATCATCAGGGGTCTCTACTGTGGACTGCAAGACCTTCTCAACTGCTCAAACTCCCCTTCATTCGACAGCTGAAGGCAAAATTGCTTTGCTTTCGAGTGAGTTCCTGCAGCCACTCAAGCGTTGACATTGTCTACTGAACGGTCTTCTGAACGGAATGGTGATGAATGCTGAGCACAATCTGCTATGTCCATCTTTCAAAGCCAACTGGCCTTTTGCAGGGTGCGCCCTCGCTCCGCCGGTCAGCGAGGCTGGCAGCCAAGCGGATGCGCAAGGAGAGCAACCCGCTGGGCGTGAGCCTTGCAGGGCTGCCGCCCGAGCTCCTCTTCAGGATTGTGCCCTTCATGGCACCGGCAGGGGTGCTGGATCTGGAGCACGTCCCCGGGGAGGAAAGCTTGCCTGGCTACGATGCCCTCAAGATGCCGCAATGATTGCGATCGTATGCTGCAACTGCTTTCAGTCGGAAAGGTCAAGCTTCCTGCGTGTAACATATGTAAAGTTCTGTACCAAAAGGTCGTCAAAAGGAGCCCGCAAATGAACCCTAATGGAAGCAGGATAAGAGAGTCGATCAGGCGGCTGGTGCCGGAGCAAGTAGCCGTCCGTCCTTACTCGTTTGAAACTTGATCGAACAAGTACAATTCACAAGGACTAAGGGAAGTTGTCACATGTGGTTGCTTTTGATACAGTAATCATCAACGGGCTGGCATAGCCTGCTGTATCATTGATCGATAAACCCTCAAATCGACTGCAATCTACAGCTTGATATACCAACAACTGCAGAAGCTGACATACTAGGTTTGGATTATGTAGCACACCAAGATTCGGTAGGGTAGCTAGGCGTTCAAAAGTCGAACTTACATGATTACAATGTATGCAGGTGCATATATGGAAGCCTATGGCCCATTTGGCTGCACGGCTTTCGAAATCAGAACAGATCAGATTAAGTAACTTTACAGGCTAAGCCTAGATGGTTGATGCTTGCCGGCGCGCAAATATAGCTAGCATATTCGAATTGATTGGTCACCTCAGCATGCAAGACTTCACGTCATGCACGTATGTGAAGCGTATAGTGACATCATTGCACGCGTGCCTTGAATTTGTACATGTATGTGACGGGCGGCTGCAATTAAGTTCAGTGCATGAGCGTAGCCATGAAGTGTACACAATCGATTATTCGCGAATCAGTATATCAAACGTATGTCTAACATCCATCGATCATGAGCACAAGATCAGATCCAAGTGCGCTACTAACAAGCCACGTTTATGTCTTTTTCATAGCTAGTTGAGTCGATATTCCTTTTCAAAAGCTTGCCAGCCTGGTCTCTATCTTGATCACATAAGGAACGGTAGAAGATGCATTCGATCTTAAAACAATCTACAGGCTATCTATCTAATTCCGGGCACTTTACCTCGTATGGTTTCTTGAATTGTAGTCCCTGCTATCAACTTCTAAATCCCATTTATCAGCCCTGCAGCTTGGCGGCATGAATGTGCTATCGAAACCCTAATGTCTCGTCAACGAGTATATGTATGTACAACCAAAGCGTCTGGACTGCTCTTGTATACAAGAAAGTTGAATATGACCACCAGACCGCATCCATATCGCTGCAATTTATCAGATTATCTACGAAGCTTGTCAACAACGCGATCAAAAGCACCGAGCGCTCGACACGTGCCATTTGCTAGGCACCTGCTCCCCAGCCCCCTCTATACTATGTCCAGCCTTCCCATAAGTCCGCTCTTCACGTCACAATGATGTAATTCCCGGCTGCTGGCACGTACTGCTTCCACGTGCTGCCCCCGGGATGGATCTTGTTGGTCGACTTCCCTTCGTGGTCCACGAGAGCGCCTGGCACGTGGAGCCAGTCAATGATGCTTCCCGCGTAGTTGCGCACCTTGAGGCCCGGATGCGTCGCCAGCAGCTGCTTGCAGTACGTCCCCGAGCGACCGCCGATTGCACTGCATAACAAGAACAACCATTCGAGCTTTGCTAAAAATCAAGAACGATATCCAGATAAAACAAGAAACAGGCCAAAGAGTTCCAGATGAGGTTGTGGTTTTACACGATGCTGATTTCCCCACGTTGAGTGAATCGAGTGTACTCCCCACTCTTGCTCACGGCTTCGTTTTGGGTCAGCTGCAATTGGAAGTACGTATCAAATCCGGCAAGCAACATAGACGAGTTGACTCACTCCAGAAAATAGTGGTTGTTCACTCAGCCAGACTTGAACTATTGAAGCAAGTAGGTTGACTTCTGTGGTTCTGGCTTGAAGTCGGGATTGCTCGGCAAGAACTATCCAAGAATGAAACAGAGACACGTTGCCAGGAGTTCAATTTTTCTGGACAGAATTGGGCAAAGTGGGTTGGAAAGGAATGGAGAAAAAAAGTAAGACGAAACCCCTTTGCCTGAAGACTCTGTCTTTACTCACCAGTAAACCACGATGTCCTGGTCCTTGAGCTCGTCAAACCGTTTCTCAAACTCTTCTTTTGTGATACTGCCCGGGATCATGGACACCTGCACAGTGAAAGTAAGTGTGCACTCATTGGAAGGCCTCCTGACAAAGAATAATAAGGTGGAACAGCACATGATGAAGTAATGAGATACGTTAGACCCTTGTCGCTGTAAGCCAGGTCAGAGTGGGGATCAAAGTCGGAAAGAGACAATAAAAGATGGGAGATACATCGGTAGTCAGATTTGCTGTCCTGATATGCTATTGATTGAAGCTACATGCCCTTTCACCCTGGCACAGAGACTTCTCGAAACTCGCTTGAAGAAGCATGACTATTGTTCCAGTCTCCATCAGGAAACCTGTCAGAACTGAGTTGCTCAGAATGCCTGTACGGGCTGCAGCCGGAGGACAGTGCCTCGGGCGGCGGCGTATATCCCATACTCACGTTGCGCTCTGCCTCCGATCGGACATCTACCAGGATGTAGGAGTCCCTGGGCAAGTCTTTCAGCTCTGCTCCTGAGATTTCTGGAACCTGGCACGCACGGCCGACAAGAATTAGATTTTGTGAAGCAACCTGCCGATAGTGTCGTCTTAAGAACGTCTCAGCTGACATCTCCAAACCGAAGGCTCATGGGTGAGCTGAACAGAAGCAAGCTTAATTTGACTTAAGGTGGTGCTTTAGAGTGGTTCACCCAAAGATTGTCAATTCCCGTTGGGTTTTGCCTCAAAGTCCTAAATAAATCACAAGCTCAGGTGATATTGAGGCGACCATGACAGTTTAGGCCTTGCAAATCCTGGAGCTTGGGAGGCTTTGCTCTGAAGAAAAAGATAGCTCAGGATGGGGGCTGCTTGATCTACCTGCGCCCAATTGCTCTTGTCCCGAATGTCCTCAAAGCGCTTCAGAAAAGCAGAGTGCCGCTGGCTGTCCGGTACATCGTCGGCGACCTTTGAGCTCCAGGGCAGCCAGGAAAACATGATGGAACGCAATAGGAAAGCTCCTTGATTTTTGTGTCAATGCCGGTGACTGTGACCTGCGAGCAGACTGGATTGATTGAACGATGTTGCCACTGTCGGGATGAGGAAGCTACTTATCAAATTGTGGAACTTAGCTGGTCACTCCGTTTCAGAGCCTGCAATCTTTCTAACTAGTACAGATCATTAGCGCCGTGAGCAAACGACAATAATAATGCCGCGAAAGATGTATGCGGGCATACCGAATGCAGGTGTTCAAGAAGAGACTCCCAGACTTTGTCAAGATGCAAACAACTTCAAGTATGGCTCTCTTTGCAATGGTCCAATCACTCATTGCGAAAGGATGGACTTACTGAAAAGTTCAGAACCGGGAACCTGCCGAACTTTGCCTCAGCAAAGACCTTGTTGAACCCCGGGAAAGTCTTGTAATAATGCCCTGGGCCTTATCTTGAGCGACCTTGCAGAATCATAATTGGCTTTGCAATTGCTTCCTGGAGCCGTTGTGCTGTATTTCATTGCAAGCTCGAAAAGGATGCAGAAGCCTCGCGGAAGTCTTGACAACCCTATGTAACCCTAAGAATTTAGGGTTTTACGTGTTCTCTTTGTACACGAGATCACAATTCTTTCTGCTTCTTCAAGTTGCACGATGTCGATCCGAAGTGTTTTCACGAAAGCTCGTTCAGAAACACAAATTGCGTTTGCTGTGCAGTGTGGGCGTCCGAGCTCGTCTCACCAGGCTGTGGCAGGCTGTGGCTAGGTTCTGGCAGGAGCACCTTTGAGTGAGGGCCATCAACATGGGCAATCAAAAGGCCACGCGCCTGAAGAAGAAGAAAGGGCCTGGCATTGACTTCAAGGTAAGCTGCTAACCTGACGCAAACAGTTCTTACCCGCCCAAAAGTTCATCTCAGCATGAGCAGCTTTTGCTTACCGCATTGACTTGTCTCGTTGGCTGAATTGATGGAAATGTTGTGCAGCGAGTGAAGTCAAAAGTGGGCAAGAAGCTGCCCAGGGCAGACAACTTCACCAGGACCGACTTTAAGGCCAAAGGTGAGCAAAGTATCCGTGGGCGCTTGTCACCACCATTATCACATGGTTTTGAGCGGTGCATCACCATCACGTTGCACCACCTTGTGACATTCAATTCAAAGCCCACATTGCTCATACAGGAGAGATATGACGATATACTCATCTCTTACACGAGGAATGATTGGCAGTGATGATGGTGGTGGTGGTGGTGTGCTAAAGACCATTGGTGGACTGGATAATCGGACGTAAATGTCTTCTCCATTGCAGCGCTCCACTTGCCGGACCAGAGTGTGACGGCCAGCAAGGGCACGGCAGTGACCTCCCGCAACCTGAGCCTGCAGGAGCTGCTGGGGCAGGCGTCGCACTACAATGCCCACTCCAGAAAAGGTGCGCTTTGACGTCTGAACTGATGGAGCACCGATGTGTTCTTGACACAGCAGTGACTGGATCTGTAGCCGGAGATTGCAACCAAACGAAGTTCAAGTGAGGGAGGCCCGACCGATTGTAAAAATCTACTGGACATTCAGGACCCATCATCAGTTCACCAGTCAGCATTCTTAGCCAGTCCTAGAGTCTCTGATTGGTTTACTGCAGGTATTACGTGCAGTTTTACAGCACCCCGCTGAGTTGTATGGACTTCAGGGAGCCGCTTTTCAGGTGGCCGCTCTCTTTCCGGAATAGACTGCCTGTCTCTGATCAAGAGCCCACCGTTGTGCACCTAATCCCCTCTGTTTCTAGAGGTTCAGCGGGTAATTTGTATTTGCAGACTCCCTGGGTGGCCTCCAGGAGCTGCTCCAAGCCCACCCTGCGCTGCTGCCCCTCCACACAGCTGCCATCATTGAGAAGATCGCCCCGCGCATTGCGGACGGCGACCGCGCCGTCCGAGAAGCTCTCCTTGGGCTGCTGTCCAAGACAGTGCTGCCCGCTCTGCCAGAGGTGCGGCACTCGTAACCGGCTTCGAAAGACTTCTGAACGTAGGACGGAAATGTTGCAATCAAACACTGTGCGTCACTGCTCCTGGGGGAAAGATGCATTCAGATGCCAAGCATGTGGATATGACACCTGACCTGCTTCTTCGGTGGCAAGGAGCAAGCAATGACTTTCAGCGATCCAGTACAGTGACAGTAGTTCTTTCAAGAGACTAAAGCCCCCTTCTCCGCTTTCTGGGCAGGCTGTTGTCGCTCCCTTCTTCCCTGTCCTTGCGGTGCATGTCTGCAATGGGCTGACCCACATGACAGCGGAGGTGCGGCTGTCCTCTGTGGCGTTCCTGGACCTGCTCATAGCCCGGTACCCCGCCCTCCTGCGGGCCTCCCCTCTGCACGCACAGGTGAGCCTCTAAGCTGGGCGCTGTGTGGCCTTATGTGGTGTTAGTTCTCTGCATCGAGGAAGTTTGCTTTTGAATGAGCTGGCGTGTTTGCTAGAGCTTCGTAGACGCCTTCTTAATTGTGCATTGAATTTTGTGTCCGCTCAATGATTAGAATTTTAGACCTTCGAAAACGGGTTCAGATTGTTAGTCTGACTTGCGCATTGTAGTCTGGTCGCTGGTTTGATGCAGTCAGTCTTTCCAAGGCGTCCCTGATGTATGGAAGGGTCTCGCTTGTTCAATGACAAGCACTGTTAGGAGTGTGCATGCAATCATGATCAAAACCTTCTCATTGGGTCGAGGCTTTCGTACTCCTCGGTAAAAAGGTGGTGCGTTGAACACCAGGACGTTTCCAGCTTTCAAAGAATGAGTGAGCCATATTACGACCTTGCCATTGCAGTCAAAACAGAGCTTGACGCTTGTGCCTGGTGGTGCAGATTGAGGACCACTACGTGACGCTGCTGTCCATCACGGGGCCGTTTGGGCGCACCCCCGCCTCCCTGCTCAAAGTCCTGTCCAGCCTGCACAGCTTCCTGCAAGCCTCGCAGCCCGCAGCTGCATCGCAGGAGAAGGCCAGCCAGACAAAGGATGACATGTGGCAGTGGGGTCGGACGAGGGCGTCCAGCCTGCACGGAAACAGGAGCGCTGTGGGCCCAAAGGACGGGGGCAGGTGGCCGAGGGATGGAGAAGGTGCAGCAGGTAAGAAGACTGGCGTTGTGTAAGGAATGTAATATTATCCGTTATGCTCGACTGTGTGGGCTTCAACAAGCCCGTTGTGGACCTTCAACGGTCGTTAAAGGCCAACGAAAGGGCGCTATGCACTCCAGGACTGCTTGGCAAAGCCTCACTCCACCGCCACTGCATCAATCAGCGGACGTTGCTCGAACGTTGCTGTCTCTGATCAGCTCTGGACAGATACGGAAAGCCAGGCTAATGCATAGGAGCGAAGAGAAGAAGTCAACAGATAAGCAACGTACGCAGCTCCGGGAAGCTTTCAGCATCTTATCTTCTTTCTGCTCTGCGCGGTGCAGATAGCCCTGGTGATGCGCGCGGTGCCGTTCCCCCCCTGGCTGCACGGCTGGTCCCTCGCCTGCTCGACTGCTGGAGCGAGTGCACCCCCGCCGCGCTCGCCGTTAAGCCGGACCCCCCCACTGCACAGAGCCTCGTCCGCATCGCCCGCGTCCTCCATCTCTTATTGGATCACGAGTCCATAAGCGGGCAGTCAATCGCTCAAGAGTACCTCCCCCAGCTGACCCACAAGGTGGCGGCGCAGTTCCCGGTCGCCGCCCCGGGGGTCCGAGTCAGCGCGCACGACATCGAAGACCTGGTAGACTTGAATCTGGCGGTGTGCCAGCTGATGCTGCCCTTTTTCGGGGGGGTGGGCGCACCCCCCTGGGAAGGAGCGCTCGTGGAGTACCTGCAGGGAGTCCTCGAGGGGCGGGTTCTGCCCGGCAGCGGCAAGGGGTTAGCGCACGGGTTAGAGAAGCGGGCGTTAACCGAGGCGCAGACCGGGGTGGTGCTGGCGAGCCTGGGGCAGCTGCTGAGGGTGGTCGGGGAAGAGGAGCGGAGTGGGCTGCTGGCCGCATTCACCCGGTTCTATCTCGGGTGCGGGCCGCAGTCGCGGAGCAAGGCGGCGGCGCTCCACTTCATGGGGGGCCTCCTGCAGGTGATCTCTAAAGTCTCAAACCCCTGTTTCGAGGTTGGAATTGCACTCGGAGGTGTGTAGCAGCCTTGATTGTGCGCCCTGACGAACAAAACTTTTGCCCTTAGGTTGGTTGAGAAGCACATGATGAGGACGTGCCTCGAGTTTTCTGCCACCGGGCCTCGTTCCTTGTCCACCTCGTTCCTTGTTGAGCCGAGTCGGCCTTCACTCACAAACGCCCAATCTGACTCCCCGCGTTCGTCTGTCGCCCTTCACGCCGGTGAAGAATCGCCTTTCGTCGCCACTTGCTTCTTCTCTGGTGGGTTTTATCTCAATTTATCATCCTCGCTTCTCCGTCCGTTTGCAGGACGAGTCCACGTTCTCGCTGGTCCCCCCTGCCGGCGTTCAGCAGTGGCTCTCCTCCCTCCCCCGCCTCCTGTGGGAGCTGCGCTCCGCCTCCCCCCCGGCCTCCCACCAAGTGTTACTCCTCCTGCTGCGCTCTGCCCGGGCGGCTTCTCCCGAGGGCCCTCTCGCGTCCACCATCGCCGCTCTCCAGCCGTCGTTGCTACCCTTCGTCTGCTTGACCGTCCCCCCGAAAAAGCAAGGCAGCGGGGAAACGCGCAAGTTTGGGCCGTTTGTGAGCCTTCCGGAAAAGACGCAGGCGCTGGCGGTTGACTTGTTGCCGCATCTAGGGGCGCTCGCGCCTGCGCTCATCAGCGCGCTGGCGCACTGCTGCGGCGCCCCCGGGGTGGGCGTGCAAGTGGTTCTGCGGTTGTTGCAGGTGAGGTGTTCGTCAGCCGAGACATCTGGTCCTAGAGCAGGAATACTTGGCGAGAATGATCGACGAAGTTCTCTCATTGTTTGACGTTTAAGGCTGATTTTGGACATGCGCAACGACGAAGTGGCTTTACATGGGCAAGAGCCGGGTTTACATACTCGCGAGTTCACAGGAGGTGGTTTTCGTCCCGTCGTTGCTTTTAGAAGTGCCAAACCTTGACGGGATTGCGCAAAAGCCTCGCTTGCGAAGGTTCATCCCGAGCGTCTAGCCCGCTCGATCTTCACCTTTCGAGCTCAGCGAATAGGCTGGACGGTGAAGCTCCGGTCTTCATGCAGCCACGGGCATGTGAATCGGGTTCTGTGACCCAAGGTTTCGTGACCCACACAGTCTTGACAAGTCGACGGGTATAAGCGGGCTCGGTATGAATAAGCGAGTGCTCCAACTCGTTTCCTGAGCCAACAAGTGGCTGCATCGCGCGCCTGACGGCCGCGTTCCCCTTGCGGCAGGTTCTGCATCACTGCGCGGCCGCGGCTGACACGCTGACCGTCGCCACGTACCTGAGCTTCCTCGTCACGCTGCTGGCCAAGTGGTCGGCCCTGGCGCACCCAGGTGGAGCGCCCGCTGCTTCAGATTCCGGTCGAGCCCCCGGAAAGGAAGCGGAGTCCAGGGAGGGCGCAGCGACAACGTCCGGCAGCAGAGAAGCTCCTGGAGGGAAAGAGTCCGAAGCGCTTTTGGACGGCATCTGTGCGGGGTTGGCGCGGGCGGGGGGTGGCGCAGTGGTCCTGAGCCTGGTCGGCCCTCTGCTGGCGAAGCTGTTATTAAGCGCGAGCGGTGAACAAGAATCTGAAAGTAGGGGAATGGACGTCTGGGCAGTGTATGCCGTCCTGCGAGCCGTGAGCACGTGCAGTGAGGAAAGGGTAACAGCGGAGCCGGAAGCGACCGGCATGCCGGCCGAACTGGCGGCCTTGCTGCCGTCGGCTGTGGCCAGGTACTGGCTAGAGGTGACGTCAGCGACATCTCGAGGCACCGGGTGGTTGGCTCCGATGTTGCGGCCGTGTGTGTTTCTGCTGCGAAGGCAGTCGTGGTTGCTAGCACCCGTGCTAGAACAGCTGATGTTTAATCTGGATGGGTCCGGTGTGGCGCAAGTGAGCGGTCTTGATCAAGAGGTGAGCGCCGTCAACAGGGGGAGAAGGGTTTTGGCCTCTCTTTTGCGGCTGTTCGCAGTCAGCGAGCTCGAGTCTCTCCTCGTGGACTGTCGGGTGGTAGTGGATAAGCTGCTCCGGTTGTTGCAAAAGTTAGTCCAGGGGTCAGGGCAAAGCGACGGCCAGCGGGCATCGCTGCTGCGTGAGGACTTGGCGAAGCTAGAGGCACGAGCGGCAGTGCTGTATGGACAGCGGACGTTTGGAAAGTTTGCTTGACGGTTCAATATGTACATAAGTGCGACGTAAGTGGTGGGTCTATTTGGAAATCGTTACATGCGATCTGGGATGCACACACATATGGTACTTGGCCGGCTTGGCAGAAATGCCATGATGGTCGCCGTCGTTGAAGATCGGCTCTTGATCAGCTCGATTGGTTCTCCCCCTCGACCAGGTTTGCCTCTGGCGCCGTGTAAAGTTCTAGACAGTTGTCATCATCCATTGCCGAGCTAGCCTTGTCAGTGTTCGCTCGCTTGAGACTCGTTTTGGCTGCGTATCACATCATCGCTTCGATCCTTATGTGGATGTGAACTAGTAAGTTTGAAATCGATCAAATTTGATAATAGCGGAGAGTCCAGAATACTAAACCGCGTTTTGAACCACTAGCATGTTGCCCAATGCTGAGTCATGCAAGTTACACGCAATCAATGATTTACACGTATTGCGCCAGCCTATATCGACCAGTGTCGAATGCCAAAATGATACACAGCATGCATGCCTTAGTATGCGGCGGGCGTCGACCCCGGACTAATATCCGATAGGACATCCTATCGCAATTGCAAAGCTTACTCTGCAAGTAACTTTCAAGTTTCACTTATAATATTGCCGGAATCGATCATCATGACCCCACGGGTCCTGCAGCCGATCTCGATTACTTGAAGTCAAAGCTTAAGATTCATGATAACTTGAGCAGCTGGGCTTAGTACGATCATATGCAGCTAGGAGACGCCGCGGACTCATCGGAAATATAGGTACGTACTACAGTAAGCTAGCTGGACTGCCATATGAGTCATTGTCTGCGCGCCCGGCCCGCGGCAGAGCGGCTTGCCGCGGGGCGGCGGCGCGCGGCCGCCCTAATATGATCTGGGGCGGCCCCGGTGCCGCCGCTGCGGCCGTCGATCATGGGCTTCCGGCATCCGACGGTCCAAGATTGCTGGTATAATCAGATCGTCTGAACAATTGAAGCAGCTATTTCCTGTGTCGGAAGCCTGAAGGCTCAGCTGAAACTTTGACAGTGAAAGCAATTCCTCCTCACAAAGCTCTGACGCGACCGCTTCTGAGGAGAGAAAAGGAGCCCTTTCCACCCAAAGGAGCTTTGATATCAGCATTGTCAATTTTAAAGGGCTGATGAACCTCTTTCTTTGAAAAGTAGTCAACCGGTTTGGGCGCGATGGTCAGAAGCGTCCACTGACGGTAGCTTCTGAGCAGCATTGAAAAGTTTGGTATGGCGGCCGCTGCCAAGTTTTTGGCTCGGGGGACCATTACCTGCTGCCCAATTGGGGCGCCGTCTGGAAATTGCAGGGCCCCAAGTGGTGTGCGCTCTGGGCTCCCCCCGGCTCCCCTTCCAGGGTTCAGTTACAGAGCAAGCCGCAGTCAGCCACCATTTTTTGGAAGCAAAGTAGTGCTTTTTCAGCAGTGCAACAGCAGCTTGTCTGGTTTGAGTCTGTTTGGAGAGCGATCAAAGACAGGCAACAACAGGACATTTCCCGTCCGTCGATCAGCCAGACGCAGTGCTGTAGCCACTGCCGGTCGGTCTGAGCCGTATCCGCACTTCACTGACGAGCCATCGTCCTTCTTGCCCGCCCTCTTCGATGGCGATCTCAGGGCCTGGCTCCCGGCGGGCTTTACGCCGGAGGACGAAGAAGTTGGTGAAGAGGCGCAGCCCGCCAATGGTCCTGTCAAAGTCTCTGGTGAAGATGGGGCAAAGGCGAGGGGCGACAGCGGGGATGTTGCCAGCATTCCAACAGGAGGCCTCGATGAGCGGCGGCTGCCGTCGCAGATTGTTATCCCGGCTGGTGCTGGTGGGCCTGTCCCGGTGGTGGTGCAGCTGAGCGAGGACACGCTGGAGCTATTGAACCGCACGCAGGCCCCGCCGCGGCAGTCCGTGTTCATGTACCTGGCGACTGTCCTGACCAAGGGCGCGTCGTCGGTGCTCCTGCTGGGGGGCTCTGCGATCATCTCGGTGGCGGTGTCGCTGATGGTGCTGGAGCGCGCGGGCGTGCTCAAGCCGCTGTCGGCCGGCATACAGGGGCCCGCAGCCACGCAGGCCGGCGGCATGCCCAAGGTGGTCATCAGGAAGACGGTCGTCAGGGCCCCCTCCGATCGCGGTGAGTTTGCCCCCAAGTCCTGGGGAAAGCGTGACGTGTCGAGCTCCTAAACAGAGTGTGGCATAGTAACTTCGACAACATGGGGATCTATTTGCAAGGAGGTCGCAAAACACTGTAAGATGGGGACAGGGGCCACAGGAGGTGCAGCAGCATCAAGTGCGAATGATGAAGACAAAAAGGTTGGCTGTGGGGCACGAACCATCAAGCTATGATGTGACTGGCAAGAAACACCACAATGGCTGTTCCATAGGTCAATCAAGGGTGGCCCGTACTTACTACTTCGTCCCTCCTTATCTGAGGGACGGTGCAATCCTTTTCACATGGCTGTCTGGAGACGAGATCCTGTGAATGTCGAGCAAGCCCTTCAGAGGAGCCATTGTTAAAGCCTGTGGGCTTACTTCATGTAACGTTTTTCCCTTGTTCTGATGCCAGAGGAAGTGCGGGAGGATGAGGTGGACTCAAAGACGCGGCCCATTTCAGTGACGCAGCTTCCAGATGGCTGGACGCAGGGTGAGGCACGCCTTTTTTGACCAGGGCTTGCGGGCTTTTGGCAATAGGAACGAATCGCCGCTTATGGGGACACATGTTCAAGATCAAGATGTGACAATACCTTTTGGAGAGTGATTGGCATGCAAAAGCGGGTTGAGAGTCTTTGGTAACTGCTCAACTCACACAAAGCCCACTGGGCCCAACTGGAGATCCATTGTCCGCGGTGGGGATGCATTCCTGATAGAATGGCTTTTGCTCCTCATTCAGCCTTCATTGTTTCGATCTCTCTATTGTAACCTTCTGTCCCTCGTTTGAATGCTCGTGTGTCGTACAGAGCGCTTCGGCAAGATGGGCAAAGACGTGCGAGCTGCAGACAAGTACTGGAATCGGCTTCGCACCAAGTGGTGGAAGATGCCCGCAGAATGGCTTGACGTGAGTGTCTAGGGCCCCTTTTTCCGAAGATCCTTTCGTGCATCCTGCTACTACTTTTTCAAGCCCTGCCAACGGAGATTGCATGATTTGTTTGGGGTTGTAGAGCGAACCCCGCGTTTCACTCTCGACCGATGATCAAAGCATTGTGGCACATAATGGCGGTCAGCTACCAGTGCAAATGTCTTTTGAAGGGGTAACTCTTACGGTGGTGTCGTCAGGTCCGCAGCTGGCGAAACGGTGGAAAACACTAGATGGATCTGTGAAGTTCAATGCTGGTGTCACCTAGAACGGTCCACGAAGGTCCTATCCACTTGGCCGGCTGCCCCAGGCAGGCGTCTGAGCTCAATGCCCTGGAAAGCAGGCAGGGGATTTCCTGCCCTTCTGACCGATATCTGACTTCCCGGTCCTTGTTGTCCAGGCGGTTGAGCGCGAGGTTGAGCGGCTTGCGCGCATGCACTCCATGAGCACGGAGCATGCGTTTGTGGTGCGCTACCTGGACTGGATGACGCTCATGCCGTGGGGGGAGACCACGCGCGAGCGCTATGACGTGGCGGAGGCGCGCAACATCCTGGAGGAAGACCACTACGGCCTCGAGGAAGTCAAGGTGAGGGGCAGCAGCAAACAACCCGTGGCCCCAAAAAGTTGGAGTCTGATCTTTAATCAGGAGGATGCGAGGATTCGAGCAGCTTTGCTTTTCTGACCGGTGTCTGTCCTGGGTGCCCTGTCCTGGTTGTGTCTGGACTGTGTGTCGTGCTGCACAGTGCGGCTACCTCGGTTGCCTCCCCCGTTGTGGCTCTTACTTTCCATTGTCCCTTTTTCACTTTCAGCACCTTGCCGTTTTGTGCACCCTGGGGCCTGCTGCCATGCGCGTTCGCTTCTCTTCGCTCGGCTTCTAATTCTGCTTCAGGTTCGACGACCAGTTTCAAATAACAGAGCATTCGCACGGTGAGCGCTAGATCTGAAGGCGCGTGCGCCTCCTCTTCTGGCAGGAGCGGCTGCTGGAGTTCATTGCTGTGAGCCAGCTGAAGGGCACGACGCAGGGGCGCATCCTGCTGCTGCACGGGCCCCCCGGGGTGGGCAAGACCAGCATCGCCAAGAGCATGGCGCGCGCACTCAACCGCAAGTTCCACCGCATGAGGTCAGCACGCTCCTTGCTGTTTCGGCCCTCCCCGGATAAGTCTGAAAAATTGAATTGGATCAGAGGAAGGCAGGCACAAGATGTGTCTTGCGCTGCTCTTTCTTTTGCGAACCTGATGAACGGCTGGAGAAGCCACCTGCCCTTTCCAGAGCTTGCAAGGAGGTCGAAGTGTCTCGTTGATAGTCTCGACTCGTCAGCATTCATATGTCAGTGTCGAAGGATTTTGCCTTACTAAAACTGACATGGCGGTGTAGAACCGTGGGCGAAGTACTCTGTTCTCCGGTAGCGTTGTCTCATCTTGCCTCTCTTTGCGCCGCGCAGCGTGGGCGGGCTGAACGACCCGGTTGAGTTCAAGGGGCACAACCGCACGTACGTGGGCAGCGAGCCGGGCAAGGTGGTGGGCGCGCTGAAGCAGGTGGGCGTCATGAACCCGCTGGTGCTCATCGACGAGGTGGACAAGATGGCGCACGCCAACTACCGCGGCGACCCCGGTGCGGCGCTGCTCGAGATCCTGGACCCCGAGCAGAACAAGGACTTCAAGGACCACTACATGGAGGTCGGCCTCAACCTCTCGCAGGTGAGCGCGCACAAGCATCGGGCAGACGGGCAGACGGGCACGCACAGGCGTAGCTCTGATCTCGTGGGTGCATTGCGCGTATGCCGTTTAGACGTGCAGAAAGAATCTGTCGAGTTGATGGATAATAAGCTGTAATAAGCCCACAGAAGGAGATTCAAGGAACTTGTCAGAACACAGGGAAGACTTTGCTACGTGTATCGAACTTGGTTCTTCTGGTGGCAGGCCATGGTGGCAGGCCCTTCCAAAACCATTGCGGCCTTCGAAGCTCACAGGGTTCTCGTGCTCATTTCGAGTGAAGTCGGATGTAGGTTTGTCCTGCCGTCCGCTCAAGTCTGAGCGGCCCACCTGCTGGTGCGCAGGTGCTGTTTGTGTGCACCGCGAATGACATCAGCCAGATCGCTCGGCCGCTGCTGGACCGCATGGAGACAATCGAGCTGTCGGGGTACTCGACCGCGGAGAAGGTGCACATCGCCAAGCGCTTCCTGCTGCCCAAGATCAAGGACAAGGTCGGCCTGGCGCCGGACCAGGTAAAGCTGCCCACTTCCTTCCGCCAAAAAGGTTGTTGAGTCAGACGTGACTTGGCGGAGTGCTGGTGTGGCTGAGAAAGCCCGCAGAAGAACGACATTCCTAGACCTGTTTCAGTTTCCAAAAGTTGAGCTTGTCAGAGCAAGCTTGCGGTTCAATCAATCGTTTTCATCGCTGAGGGTTCAACTCTCGACTATTTGCGAGGCTAGGACGGCTGTTCTGAACAGCTCTGTCAACAGATTCTGCCTCCGTAAGTCCTTGTTGTGTTGACAAGGATCTGCCTAGCGGTGCAGGTTGAGATCACGGACGCCGTGCTGGAGGCGATTGCCACCAAGTACACCTTCGAAGCGGGGTGCCGCGGCATGGAGCGCCAGCTCGAGAAGATCTGCAGAAAGGTGCGAGCCACGGTCTAGCAGTGGCTGCACTCCATGCACAAGGTTTTGTTTGCTGCTGAACAGGCTTGTTGGGGACACAACGTCCGCCCCCCTGGGCTGCCCCGATGCACTGCCTGTCCAGCCTGCGCAGGTCATGCGCGATCATGTGTCTGCCACGATCAGCAGTTCTGAAGCCATCAGGAGCATTTTGGTTTTTCTCTGGTAGAGCGCAGCAGCTGCGGACAATCTGCTGCGGCCAGCGCCAACAGCTGGTCTTGCGTAGAGCTGCTAGCTTCACCGACTGAATGTTCTGCTCGTGTGCCCCTTGAACTGCAGATTGCCCTGGAGCTGGTGGACGCCAGGCAGGCCAAGGAAGGGCGCACCACGCCTAGCACGCCCTTAGCCACGACGGACACTACCGCGAACCCAGGCGGCCTTCCGAATGGAAGTACTCCCCCTGGGGTTATGGAACAGGGCGAGCGAGGTGCGAGCAGCGGGGAGCAGGTGGTGGTTGAAGCATCACGGGGGGAGGGCAGCGCACAGACAGCAGACGGGGGCGACAGCAGTACCTTTGTTGGAGGGCTTGACGTGAGAGAAAGCTTAAGATTCGAGGGCAATGGCGAGCACTTGAGTTCGAGGCAACTCGAAGCTGGCACGAGCGGGAGCTCGGTTTCTGAAACGGAAGCTTGGAACCTGGAAGGGCCACCAGGAAGCGATGCCAAGTCGCCACTGAATGGGGAGGCAGCTCGGGGCAGCAATCAAAAGGCTGGGCGAAACGAACGGGGGGTGGGTACGGGTAAGAGTGCCGGTGCGAGCATGGAGGTGCTGGAGACGTTACTGGACCGCATGCGCGCCCGAGGGGAAGGAGCGGCGGCAGAGCACAAAGTGGGGGACGCAGGGAGGTCGGGGTGGCGACCGTGGGGGAACAAGAAGAGCGGCAGGAACGTGGGGAGTCCAGGGATGGAAGTGGTGGTCACGGGTAACAAGGGGCCCACGCAAGGGCGCCAAGCTGACGCGCCATCAAGCAGTACTGGAGGAGAGACTTCTGCTGCGGCGGTTCTGCGGGAAACGAGGCAAGCGACGCCTTCAAAAGAGGAGACACGCCAAGGTCTGGAAGTTGCAGGCAATTCGGGAGGCGGGTTGAGTTCGGAGCTCGTCACGGCTGTGGTCGGGGAAAGAGGAAGAGCACAGGAGGAGGTTCCGGAGTTGGTGGTGGGCACAGCACAGCCGCTGGATGCGCGCGCCACGGAAGCTGCCGGTGCGCGCGTCGATCCGCAATTTGCGGCGCGCGTGCGGACCCTCAAGTACCAGCTGCGCAAGCTGGACGAGGCATTGCAGCGGTGGGACGCGCTCCGGCCAACCAACACGAATCAGGCAGAAGACTTGACCGCGCTGCTGGCCAATGCGGAGTTGCCCACGGGGGAGGGTGGCGAGCTGGACCTGCTGGAAGCGGAGCTGCAAATGGTGGCGGAGGTGGAGGCGGGCGCGGGGCCGTCCGTGGACCACCCTGCGTGGCCGCTGACGCGCGCGGAGCTAGACGTGGAGCACCACGCACGCAAGGTGCGGCAGCTGCTGGGCAAGGACGACGTGGCCGTCATGGCGGAGCTGAGCGGGAAGCCGCGGGAAACCGCGCTGTGGCTGCTCGCGAGGGAGGGGCAAGAAGACGTGGCGGACGAGACGGGTGAGGCGGACGAGGCGGGCGGTGAGCAGAACGAAGCAGCGGTGGCAGCAATGGAGCAGGTGGCGATTGCAGTGTGGGCGCGGGAGAAGCTGGAAGGGGTGCGCGGAGAGTGGGCGGAGTGCAGGGGCGACGAGCGGCACACGGTGGAGGCGGCACTGGGGGAGGTGGAGATGCTGCTGCTCCAGTGGGGGCGCGCACTGGAGGGGCGGCCTGCGGCGGCGCAGGCACAGCTGGACGGCATCAAGGCGGCAGTGGACGGCCAGGCGTGGGCGGCAGCCGCGGCACAGGAGGGGGGCCAGGGGGCCGCCGTATTGCGACAGCACGCGGGAGCGGCCTTCCCGCAGGGCAATGCTGAGGGGGTGGTATTGCTGCGGTCCTGGTGGCGCGCTCTTGAACGGCACTGGCGAGCGGAGGTGGGCCGTTCGAATGTGCGAGCTGGGGAGGAAAGCAGCAGCGGGGCGATGGTGGGCGAGGGGGAAGCGAGGCCCGGCCTAGACATGGTGCCCCGGGGCCTGTGGCAGAACCCTGAGTCGAAGGATGCGCAGCGGGCAATTCAATCATTTGTGAAGAGGCCCGGCGGGGGTCGGGGAGCGGCGCTGGAGGGGCGTGGGCGCGAGGTGGAGGCGAGCCTGTGGCCCGCGCTGCACGTGCTGCGCAACATGTACTCGGGCCAGCTGCCGCCCAGCGCCGGCGTGGTGGCGGCCGCGCGGGAGATGGTGCAGCGCGCAGCGGCGTACGCGGTGGCGGCGGACTCGGGCGAGCTGGAGGCGGAGACGCTGGTGGCGGAGTGGCTGGCGGCCGCAGTAGAGGCGCCACGCGTGGAGCCGCTGCAGCGCTTTGCGGACCTGCTGGGGCAGGCGGTCGCGGGGCAGCTCCCGCCCGAGCAGACGGACGACCTCAAGGCGGCATTTGCGGGCTTCAAGGACGCCCTCGCAGAGTTCGGGCTGGCGACGGACTGGACCGCGCTCGAAACGGGGCCGGGGGTCGCCGTGCCCGCTGACCTGGACACGGACGGGCTGCTGGGGCTGCACGTGGCGGCGGTGCTGTACAACACGGCGGTGAACCCGGGGTGCCTGGAGGGGCTGACGTATCCGCGCCTGACGCAGCAGCAAGGGGACGCCTGGAACCTGGCCTTCCTGCGCGAGCTCACGCCACTGCTGCTGCGGAACGAGGCGCTCTATGTCTTTGATGGGAGGAGCATGATCCTGCCGGACGGGTACAACATGCGCTGGCCAGGCGAGGGGGCCACCCTGCGACCAGAGACGATTGCGAGCCAGGGGCAGTCTACGGAGGCAACCAGCGGCGCAGCGGGGGCTGAGTTCGGAGTGGCGGGTTTGAGCACGGAGGAACAGCAGCAGCTGCGGGTGTGTGCGCGCGCGCAGCACTGGCTGGCCGTGCTGGAGGGGCCCTTCCGCACCTTGACTGCCTGGCCCGGCTACGGCGCGCAGGCAACGCGGCCGCGCAACCCCAACGAGGGCGCGCTGCTGCTGCACGGCTTCCTGCTGGCGGACCTGCAGCACAAGCGCACGCGCTACGCGCCACTCTTCGACAAGCTGGCAGCGCAAGGTTGTTCCTGGGGCACGGAGATCGACGCGCGGCGTGCGCAAGACGTGGGCCGGCTGCTGGGCTTCTCGGGGCGGACCCCGCTGGAGTGGGCGCTCGTGTCGCGCAAGGTGCCGCTGCAATGGAAGCCGACGCCGGGCGGCGCAGAGCCCCTGCTGCTCTACGAGGAGCCTGCCGTGCTGAAGCAACTTCAGGGCGGCACCGCGGAACTAGAGCGGGCACCGCCTGCCACCGACGCCCGCCCCCCTCTGTTCCCCCATCTCCGACTGCCGACTCCGTCCCCAGGAGAGCTGGGCCGGGGGGCGCAGGCCGAGCTGACGCTCAAGTTTCTGGAGAGCGACAGCAGCGGTGCGTCCCGACAGAGCATTCTGGAGGGCCACAAGAAGGCCGCAGACGCCGCAGCACACGCCCAGTACGCAGCGGTGCGCGCGGGGCAGCGCTCCCCGCGGGACGTGCTGCGCCTGCGGCTGGCGCTGATGCACTCTGCCCAGGCGGCGTACGCAGTGGAGCGGATGAAGGCGCCGCCCTCGGCGGAGCTGCACGACGGCCTCGAGCTGCTCGACCTGGACGTGGCCACGCGCGATGCGCTTGGGGAACAGCCCCCCCTGCGGACCAGCGGGCAGCGGTGGCGCCTGGGGGACCCCCTGGAGGAGCTGTTCCCGGGACAGGCGCTGCCAGCGGCAGCTGAGGTGGACCTGGAGTTGGTGCGCGCCGCGACTGCCTTCTTTGAGCGCTGGCGCCTCTTCGATGCGGCCGGGGGCTGGAAGCGGCAGGCGGACGAGGGGGCGCAGGCGGCGGCAGGCTTCCTGGAAGCGCTGCTGCACATGAACACCGAGCGCGCCGTGCGCAGCACGCAGCCCGACGCGCTGTTCTCTCAGGCGCTGGACTCCCTCCAAGCCGCGCTGATGCACAGCTTTGCGAAAACAGCCGGCCCACTGCGGGCAGTTGTCGAGGCGGTATTTGGGAGCAGCCCGGGTCAGGGGGGGCTCCTCGGGGTGGTGGCGAAAGGAAAGAAGAACTTGCACGACGCGAAGGGGGCCGTGCTGCTCAAGGCGTGCCGGGCCGTACTGTGGTCTCCGGAATTGTTCTACGGCCCCCTCCTCAACACCACCCGGGTCCTGCAGCTTCCTGCGGAGAGCTTTGGCGACGTGCGCGAGCAGCGGGCCCTGAGACAGCTCCTGTTTGACAACTACAGAAGGGCCGTCCCGGGACGCCTTCTGAACCGGGCGGAAGGGGGCGCCCTGGGCCCGTTGCTCCAGCTGAAGAAGCCGGCCCGCGGCCAGGAGGGGGCGAAGGCCACCCCCCAGGAGCGGGCCCGGGGCAACCCGCACGTGGAGGCGGAGCTGTACGAGCTGCTGTGGGCATACCTGCGCGAGCGCACCGAGGCACCGCGGGCGGCCGAGCAGCAAGGGGGCCTGCATCGTTGGTTTGAGGAGCGATCAGAAGGTGAGCCCTGCTGCAAGCAAGGGGGCAAGAGGGCGAAGAAGAAAGCGACTGCTGTTACACTGGCGGTGTGAGGCTTTGTGTCAACGAACTCGTGCTAGCATCTGCGTTATGTCCGCAGGGCGGTGCTGCCTCTCTCACCTGGCCTGTGCGGACAGTCACTCAAGCTGGTGCACGGCTCGGTTGTGCAGGAGTTTATCCGAAGCTGAGTGCGGCGGACCTGGGTGTGCTCAACCCGCACGCAGCGCAGCCACCGACCGGCACCATCGAGGCCCTGCAGCGTAGGCAGAGAGCCGCGCCCGTCCGCTGTGCCACCCCGCGCGTCAACCTGGTCGTGGAGGAGGACGGGCCGCAAAGCACGGGGACCAGGCTGGGCGACGATGCACGCGGGGCGCCAGAGCGCGCAGAGGAGAGGCTGCCAGGCGGGAGTGGCAGAGAGAGGCACGGGGTAGCCGCTGGCGAAAGGGGGGCATCTTCAGAAAGCAGTAGACAAGCGGAGCTGGAAGATAGGGGGACATCGACGGCCAGCAGGACGTTACCGGGCGAGCCTCAGCTAGTAGCAGCAAACGCTGCGGAGGGAGGGCGCACCGGCGCCGGATCGAGAGGGGAGTCGGCGGACAGGCAAGGGGAGACCCTCGACGTGGCGCCAGGAACGACAGGGCCCGTGAAGGACGCAGCCAGCGGGGCGTCGCGGCCGGATGGTGGGGCGAGCGCGGCGGTGGGCGGCGAGGAGGCGGCGCTGCGCGTGGAGGCGGAGCGGACGGAAGTTGTGCTGGCGAGCACGCGCACGGTGGTGGGGCTGGACAATTTGCGCAAGTACCTGGGGCGGCCCAAGTGGGGCAAGGAGCGCTGGTACGCGCAGACGCCCACCGGGGTCGTCATGGGCCTCGTCACCACGCAGGCAGGCGGCCAGATCGCGTACATCGAGGCCAGGTGAGGGAAGCCGGGGGGAAAGAGAGGCCCGGACAATGCTTGGCTGCTTTTTGTATTCGGCTGTGGTCTGTGAAATGTTGGGTTGAAGTCTAGGCGTCGGAGGCGGAGTCCAAGCTTCAACCGCTCCCAAAGCGTCCTTTTAGAGCGTCGTTGGTACTATCTATTGACTGAATCTCTTTGACGATCTTCGAGGACCCAATCCAAAACGGTATCTTCATGTTCTCCCTGGTCTAAACAGCGTTTGTTGTTGCTTCGCCCCGTGCTGTTTCCTAGAGCTAGCTTATCATCACTCCCTTTGTTCAAACCCTTGCGGGCTCAAAGCTGATCCTGTGCGCGCCCCCTGTCTTTGATGCAGTCTGATCAGCAAGTCTGCCGGCAGCCGCGAGGGCAGCATCTTGGCGACGGGCCAGATGGGCGACGTGCTCAAGGAGAGCACCACCATCGCGCACAGCGTGGCCGCGCGCGTCCTCGCCGCCAAGCAGCCGGACAACGCCTACTTCGACCACGCGCGCATCCACGTGCACATGCCCGAGGGCGCCACCCCCAAGGACGGGCCGTCCGCGGGGGTCACGCTCGTCACCGCGCTGCTCTCGCTCGCCATGGACAAGTGAGGCGCGGACTTTCCACACCGCAACAACGTTGACACCTCTGCTTCAAACGATGGGCTGGCAGCGCGCCCCGAGTCGGTTGCAAGAGTGAATGTCCTGCGAAGTGACGTCGACCTTGCGACTTGCGACTAATCACACCGTTCTCTGCTGCTCGTGTTCCTTTGCAGTGGTGCTGACGTCTTGCTGTAGCCGTGTATCTCTAAGCCTTGCCTCTGCCTCGCTGCTTGCTCCACGCCCTGACGTGCCCCCCCGCGGCTGCGTTGGGTGCAGGCCGGTGCGGCCGAATCTGTCGATGACGGGCGAGATCACGCTGGTGGGGCGTGTGCTGCCGGTAGGCGGCATCAAGGAGAAGGTTTCGGCCGCGCGGCGCGCCGGCGTGCAGACGATCATCCTGCCCGCCGAGTGCGCACACGCGTGGGACGAGCTCGCGGACGACGTCACAGCGGGGTTGGAGGTGCACTTCGCGGAGACATACGAGGACGTCTTCCGCGTCGCCTTCGACACCGGCGGGCAGCAGCCGGCCAGCGAGCAGGAAGGCGGCGACGCAGCAGAGCCCGCGCTGGAGGGCGCAGTCGTGGGGTAGGGGAGGAGCGAGGCGGAATGTGAAAGTCGAAGCGTCGGAAGTTTGGGAGGTAAAGCGGCAGATCCGGGACATCCATTGGCAAATGCAGCAACGATTTTGAGGTGTACGATGCCCAGCTCAGGAACCATCGACATAAAGCTACGGTCTGTACAGATTTTGAACAAAGTAGTGACATGGCTAAAGGTGTTGATGGAAGGTCCTCTTGTCATTGATAGCTCGTTAAAACGGAAGGAAGAAGTCAAGACCAAGGTCGGGCGTTGGTCATCTTGACTTGACTGAAAAACATTACTTTGCTTATATGATCGAGTGACAGCTTACGTTGTGCAGTGCGTAATTATAATGGCTGGCTCGGCCGCTTAGGCTTGGGGTTACGTACGGACGGTCAGCATAGAATGTGCGAAACTTATGTGTGAATCCTATTCAGGTCAAGTTGCCCCCGCTGTTGCTGGTCACTTTGCTGCCCGCTGTTTCTGGTCAGTATGATAACAATTTGCATGCATGCCGTGACGTACTAACAAGGCCTGAAAGACAGCATTCTTAGTGATGCAATGACTCAAAAGGCAGTTTCGCACTGATCAGAGTCGTGCATGGATGCGGGACGGAAGTTGTGCATGGACCTCTCCTGGCAATGAGGCCCGGATCATATCTGACATTCCAATGATGGACTCATGAATGTGCCAAGAGCACGCACGATTATATAAACACGCGTGGCGGCCGCCGGCCACGCGTCACGTCACGTGCATCACAGTTTGTATACTAGCTAGCTGCATGGTGCACGAATATACTCGTGTACGGGGCCGCGCCGGCTATAGGTAGCACAGCTGTATGTATGAAACCAATGATCGACCTCATCGATTTGCAATTGCTTGTGTGCATCCCCGAATGACTAGAATGTGCAGGTGGCAGGTGGCGGTGCTGGCATGCACTCAGGCGCTGTGACGACACGATGGCGGCGTGCGCTCAGTTGATCGGATGAGTCGCATGCCTACCGTTCAGTCCGCACATACAACAGCTGGATCCGACCCCCAGGCACTCGATGGATTCGCAATCGACGGTCGGCCGTTACCAAATTGTTAAGAAGCCTGCATGAATTCATTCGCAGACTGACTTTGCAACTGACAGGCAAAATTTAAAATGGCCGACGAGTGATCCAAGTGGAGGCTTCCAGCTCAACTTCCTTTAAAATACTGTACATTTGGCACCACTTACTTTGTCTGCGTTCAATCTACAGCCCTTGATTCGTGCACCTCCCCTCGAAGCCACTCATTGCCGTGCTTACACAGCCCTTAGCCCTTCTGCCCCTCCTCAACTAAGTTCCTTCCGCTGCTGCCGCCGCCTCTGCCGTTGCAAACGACCTTGCGACTTTCTTGAGGAGCGCTTCCACGGGCTCGTGCGCGTTCTCGACGGCCTTGGCCACCTTCTGCCACCGCTCCCCGTGGTGCGGCTCCGCGGCGACCGCCCGAGACACCACCTCCTCCTGCTGCTCCTTACTCCCGTGCTGCGACTCGAACCTGCGGAAGGAAGGAGGGAATGATCAGGTCCCAAATACCAAACGCCAGGAAAAGAAGGACGAGTCTGACAGAGTCGATATCAAAAAAGATAGAGAAAGGTGAGTTCGGGGGAGAAAGTAGCGCACGTACTTGACAAAGATACAGCTCGACCATTGTGAAAAGCAAGCTAAGAAAATCCAACGACCTTTCAAGATAAATGTCTTTGGCGACAGGTCTTGGCTAAGTAGCAGATGTGACCTGAGGTCCAAGTACTTGCACAATTGGCACATATAATCTCTAAACGGCTTCTCAAACAGATTCGGACCACTGTCACAACCAGGGTGGCAGCGTTCGACTCCTAACCTTCCCAGTCGAGCAACTCAAACCCGTCGACCTCAACTTGTATGAAGTTGTGCCAAGCAGTTGTCCTATGTTACACGGCGCTTACCTGTAAAACTGCGCCCAGAAGTCGCCTATGTCTGGCTTGAGCGTGACCGCGCGGTTGAACCAGGTGCGCGCCTTCTCCACCTTACGGTCCCGCCAGAACTCATTCGCCACCGCCGCAATCACAAACGGATCGTGGTCGCACTTCTTGAGCGCGTCCACGCTCTTGCGCTTGCGCTCCGGCCGCGGCGACATTGCAATGGCCTCCGCCCACAGCACCCCGCTCTCCGGACAGTCCTGCAGTGCCTTCGCCATCAGGCTCTCCGCCGCTTTCCTGTTCCCCGCTCGTGCCTCGATCCGCACTGCCGACAGCCACAACTCCGGCGTCTGCGGGTTCTTGTGCCGCGCCTGCTCCAGCACCGCGCGTGCCTTCCCCAGATTCTTCTCCTTCTCCTCCAGCATTGCCGCGCACTGCCAGAGCACCACGCTGTGCGGGCACTGCCGCACGCCTTTTGTGTACGCATCCCGTGCGGCCGCCACCCGCCCCTGCCGCTCCTCCAGCTGCCCCAACATGATCCATAGCTTATGGAAGCCAGGATAGGCTTTGATTCCGGCCTCCAGCAGCCGCCGCTCCTCCTCCGCGTTCCCCAGTTCCCGCTCCACGATTGCCGACTTCATCCACACCCGCTCGGTCGCGCGGCTCTCCCGCGCCTTCGCCAGCAGGAATCGCGCACGCTCAGGCTCCTTGTTCTCGAACTCGAGCTTGAACGCCGCAAGCCAGATCTCCTCGGACCCAGGGATGGCCACAAACGCCTGCTCCAGCACCTTGCGCGCTGCGTCGACGTCCCCCGCCAGCCATTGCTCCTTGGCCAGCATCAGCCACAGCACCTCCGCCTGTGGGCAGTACTTCACCGCTCTCTCCAGCAGCGCGTTCAGACTCTCCCGCGTGCCCGCACTCTTCTCCAGCTGCGCCGCGCGCAGCCAAACCGACTTCTTCCCGGGGAAAACGCCCAGTGCGTGCTGGTAAACTGCGCGCGCCGTCTCCACGCTGCCCCGCTTCTTCAGATCCTCCGCGTCCGCCATCCAAGTTCTCTTGCGGTCCTCTTCCTCCACCCCCACTTCCGCCGTAACTTCTACGATGGCATGACATGTTGCCACACTCTGCGCCCGCTCCGCCGCCTCCGCCTCCTTCATCCAGGCCTCGCGGTCAATCACCACCCCGTGGCTCGGCAAACTCTGCACCGCCTTCTGGATGATCTTCTTGGCCATCGCGGGGTTGTTGTTCGCCTCTTCCAGCTTCGCCGCCGTGATCCAAATGATCGCCTCTGTTGGGAGTGTCTTCCGCGCCAGGTTGAGCACTTGCTTCGCTTTCTCGTAACTCTCCAGCCGCGCGAGCGCCAGCCACAACTCCACATGCGCCGGACAGCACTCGACTGCGCGGGACAGAAGGATCCGCGCGTCATCCTCGCTCGCCAGCTCCACAATCGCCTTCCACAGCCGCACCGAGTTTGGGATGTGCTCCAGCGCTTTCCGCAGCACTCGGCTCTTTGCCGCGTCGTCCTGCTCCAGCCGCGCCGCCTGCATCCACAGCTTAACCGAGTTCGGGATTGCGGCCACGCCCTTGGCCAGCACCAGCTTCGCATTCTCGGGCGTCTGCAGCCGGCTGCCCTCCAGCCAGACGTCCTCGTTCTTGGGACACTCCTCGAATCCTCTCTGGATCAGCGTGCGCGCCGCCCCAATCTTCCCCGCCACCTCCTCCAGCCGCGCCGCCGCAATCCACCCTGGCGCGTGCTTCGGGTTGGTCTGGATGACCGACTTGAGCAGCAGCCGCGCCTTCTTGATGTCGCCAATCTCAGCGTCGCTCGTGATCTTCATGCTCTTGAGGTCCGTGAGATAGCCCTTGGGGTCCACCGTCGACTGCCCCGACACGCTGTCTGACAGCTTGTCCATCTTGATCTTGAGCACGCTGGAGCGCCCCTCCCCAACCGCCATCAAGTCCGTCACGGGGGTGCTGCCCATGGGCGTTTCCAGCCCCCCCAGAGGATCAATCGCTGTCACCCGCTCGTTCTCCTGCCGTGCACGCTCCAGCAGTGTGTCTGGGACCGGGACAAAACTCTCAAAGCGCTTCTTCTTGTTGCGCATGCTGTAATCCCCAATCTCCGGGATGGCCTCCCAGTCCGACGCGCTCAGCGTGCCCAGCTTCCGCTTCAGGTCCGCAAACTGCTCGGTGATCTTGGGATTGTCTGCACGATACTTCTCAATCTCCTCCTTCAGGCGTGCCTCTCGCCGCTCTCGCCGCCTCTCGTCCATCTTCTCGTCTATACTCTCCCAAATCTCATCTGCCTCCTTGTCATCCTCGTCATAGTCGCCCCCCGCAAACAGCCCGTTATCATTTCCCTCAAACTCGTCAAACTTCTGGTTCTCATCGTACTTCTCCTCTGCCCCCTCTGCGGCCCTGCCCACCCCCTCTGCGGCCCTGCCCGCCCCCTTGGCTGCGAGTTGTGATGCATCGGGCATGTCAACCGTCGCTCTCGCTGGCCCAATATCTGAACGGGTGGTGAACCCTGCGGCACCTCTCCCCAGCCCCGCCACATAGTTGGCCGGGGGGCGGGCGTTCAGGTCAATTTTGGGCTTCTGCCCAATTGCCGCCTGCATGCTGACTGACTGAGGAACAACAAAGCAAGCGCGGGCTGGCAACCACCTGGATAGGAGAGTGGACAACAAGAACCCTGGCTCCAACCTGCACCACCTATCCACCCAGATATTCAAGCAAAGAGTAGCCGCCCCAGGGGGGCGTTGGGGCTGCTAACAGTGCTATCCGGAAGGGACAAGATTGTGGTGTGGTTCTTGGTGTGGTTCTTGAAGTTGAAGTTGGTGTGCTTGGAGGTTGATCATGATGTCATATCTTGAGCGGGGTCAGCACTATTATCCATAGCTGCTCGTCTGACCCGCTGCTTATGTACCATCAGAGCAAATGATGGACGCTTCATCGCAGCTTTGGAATGCATCGGACGGCTTTCAGGAGCAGATTTACGCAATTTTCTCATCAGATTTGCCAGTTCATAGTACCCAATATGTCCAAATAAAGTCAGCCACTAGCCAAGCTTGGCGGAACCCTAATTCTCGCACTCGCTTCTCACTCTCGCATGGACTGTTGGATGGTTGTGCGCACCAAGTCGTTCCAGCTTCGAAGATTTGGAGTGTTGCACAGTGTTTCTCTCAGGTTACGACTTGCCGGCATGGCCGCTCTCTTGCAGCTGCAGGCGGGGCTTGCCCGAGCAGGGCTGCAGCTGCGTCCCTCTGTGCAAGGCAGCGCTAGCGGGTGGGCCAGCTCCCAGCTGGGCGCGGTGCACGGGTGTGCTACCAGCCTGTGCAGATGGGTGAGCACCAGCAGCTGAAGACCTGCCAGTACATGCGGCGACGTATCTTTGAAGAACTCCCTTGCATCAGCTCGAAAGTGCTGGGGCTTTCCATACGAAACAGCTGGATTGCTCAATTCTTGGCTTTCTGACGTTTAACGGTGGAAGATACTTTCAAGGACAGATTGATGTCCAGCCTTTCATTCCAACTCGTGTATGTTTCACCCTACAGCAATCAGCTATCTTTGTTTGTAGTCCCAGCCCTTCTTTTGCTGGGCGTGCAACACGCCAAAAACGCAGCTGCAAAATCTGTTGAAACCGGCATGCACAGTCGCAGCAGCTTTGATGCAGTCAAGTCCTTTGCTCGAATGATTTTGACTTTGATTTGATGGCGGTGAGAATGAGCCGGATGACTTGAGGAGGTTGTTTTTCTTGAAAAGTTCACGGCTATAGACCAGTCCTGACGCGTTGGAGTCTATAGTGGTCGAAGCACAGAATACTCCAGAGTCCAATGAGGAACAAATGAGATAAGCCGTCAAGTGCCTTTGTTGCAGAATGCCTGCTGGCATGGATTGGACTTATGACATGCTAATAACTGGCACTTTTACATTGCTCGTTTGCCCCCTCTGACTTGCTCCTTTCTATGGTTCTCCCGCTTGGCCAGGCGGGCACTCTGGTGGTGGTGGAGCACGATGGGCGGGCCCCCAAGAGCGGCACCCTGGCGGCCGTCACTGCGGCGGGGCAGCTGGGGCAGCCGGTGTCGCTGCTGGTGGCGGGGCAGGGGGTGGCGCCCGTGGCAGAGGCAGCCAGCCAGGCAGCAGGGGTCAAGGAAGTGAGTGCATCAACAAGGTGACAAAGGGAAGGTTCTTCAGAGAGGAAGTCCTTGCCTGAAGTTGCCTTTCTTCTTGAAACAAAGACTGCTAGCGCTCATTGAGCCTGGGGTCTCTTCTTGCTGTTTGCTTTCCGTCAACACAGGGCAGGTTCGAAGCCCGAATGAGGTCTTGGTTCTGCTTCATCCTGCTCTACGTATGCTTGAGAGGTGGTTCGACAAACAAAGTGGTCAGACACACCCCGAGCTGGGGAACTAGAGTGAAGTACTCTCAGAATCCATTTGGTCAGCAGCATGCGTGCCCTCCTGCGGCCTGCCTGAAGGCTTCAGAAGCAATTCTTTTGATAGTGGTTTGGTGAAGCCAGCCGGATCACAACTTTTTGAGTGCCCCTTTCGTCCTGATGTTCCACAGGTAGGCTGGACAAGCACCTGTGAAACTGTCCAAGAAGCAAACAGCACTTACAGGGAAAATGAGGGGATGGATTCAGTTCTGGCTTGCGGCCCTTGGTATTGCCAGTTTTGGTCGCTACACCATAGGGGCTTTCAAGAGCTTCTTCACCGTGCCCCCTCTCATCTGATTTGAGAGCTGGTGGTCGACAGTGCCAGCTGTTGCTAATATAGCCCCATTGCTGCGGCGCCTGCAGGTGTTGACTGCCGACCACGCTGCGTTGGCGCACGCGGTGGCGGAGCCGCTGGCGGAGGTCCTGGTGTGGCTGCACGGCCAGCGGCAGTTCGACTACGTCGTGGCCCCCCACAGCACCTTCGGCAAGAACCTGCTCCCCCGGGCAGCCGCCCTGCTGGACGTGGCACCGGTCAGCGACGTTGTACAGATTGTAGACACCAAGACGTTCGTCAGGTGAGGGCTGAAGGCCTTACAGCGAGAGTTTTGGTTAGAAACCACTAAGAAGGCTGGCGATCGACGCCCTTGTTCCGAGATTTTTTGATGTCCTCGTGAAGCAGTATCCCAATCTCAGGGTGTCTAATGCGAAAGAATCAAACGACAGGGAAATGAAGGCCCGTCGATTGATGGTAGAGTTTCTTGAAGCACTTCTCGACACTTGAGCTCACAAACTCTGTTGTTGCTCCAGCGGGCATGATGTAGGACACGAAGGTCCAGTCGGCTCGATTCCTTGCGGGAAATGGTGCAAGCTGCTCTCTAGCTGCCTTCTGTCCGAGCTTGAACATGGGAATAAAGTTCTGGACGCGCGGATCTCGGACGTTTGAGAGTGTGACGCCGGTAATTCCAGCCCTGGCTGTCTTCCAACGAGCGCGATCTGCTCCGTCCAAGCTCGGGTGTGGTTGGATGTAACGGTACGATTGCAGGGACTTCGTGACCATGTGGCAGACTGGTCACCGATCAGGACCTTCTAATAGCCAACTAAGACTGGTCCTCGTCCAGGCTCTATCCGATTCAATTCATTGAATACTTGTAGGAGTTCTCTCCCGTCACAGGCCCATTTACGCTGGCAACGCTCTGGCCACGGTTCGCTTCCCTGGCTCTGGACCCTTCCTTCTAACCATCCGCCCCACCGCCTTCGAGCCCGCCAAGCAGTCGGGAGATGGCAGCCGGGCACCCGTCTCTCCTTTGGAGCTGCCCGAGGGAGTGCCCGGTTGTGACGAGAGCGTGGGGCGGGTGGAGTGGGTGGGCGAGGAGCTGAGCACGAGCGAGCGGCCCGAGCTGGGGAGTGCCAAAGTGGTCGTCTCGGGGGGGCGTGCGCTCAAGTCCGCGGAGAACTTCAAGCTGCTGGAGGAGCTGGCGGACAAGCTGGGGGGCGCAGGTGGGGACACGTGGATCTGTTGAGGGCAGACAAGTGGCCCTGGTGATATCGCCCGTAGTGGCGAAAACTTTCAACGGAAGGACTTGCTTTCATTCTTAAGGGCACGGCTTTGGTTCAAAGTATGAAAACTTGTTCATTGACTTCTCCTGTAAGCTTCAAAGCAGTTCGTACTCATGCTGCTTTCTTCGAGCCTGCCATTGCATGTTCTGGATTGTATCGTATCCAAGACCCCGTGGAGCGCCCGACTTCTCGGCACTCTGCGTCTGCTGACGTCCCCAATCGTCCCCGCCCCCTCCAGTCGGCGCATCTCGAGCCGCAGTGGACGCGGGGTATGTGCCCAACGACATGCAGGTGAGCCGCCGGTGAAGCGTTCTGCGCTCAGATGCAGCTTAACTCTCCTTTATTGGCGCTGCCGCACAGTCCTCGAAGTGGAAGAGTTGAGCCCCCTTTTAGGCCCCTGCACCAGTGGCGCAAGTTGTTCGTGAGGCATTCCAATCGCCTTCTGATGCTGAATCTCCAATACCTCTAGTGCCCACCCTCGAGGAGAGGTGCCAAAGTCGTCGGCACTCGGCTTCCATTAGCTCCTGTAGTGCCTCATGCTAGATCCTCTTCCGGACTTGTCAAGTACGTATGGCCTGTTCCGTGTGTGGTGACCCGTCAAGCTTGAGCAGCCTCTAGACTCTAGACTGGGAAGGACGTAGGGCCTCACGTCGGCCGCGCGCGTTCTGTCTCAGGTTGGCCAGACGGGCAAGGTGGTGGCCCCGGACATGTACATCGCTGTGGGCATCTCCGGCGCGATCCAGCACCTGGCGGGCATGAAGGACTCCAAGGTCATCGTGGCCATCAACAAGGACGGGGACGCGCCCATCTTCCAGATCGCCGACTTTGGTCTCGTGGGCGACCTGTTCAAAATTGTCCCCGAGTTGACGGAAAAGCTACCGGCCAAGGGGACATGACCACAAAACTTCATAATACTGCAGCGCAACGGATGTGTTTGGACCGAGTGATCCGATCTGAGTGTCAAAAGATCTCTGTGTCAAAATAGCGAATCCTCGATCAATTGTACAAGTCACAAAGCATTGCGCAAATTGTGGCCGAGCCGGCGCACGCATTCGAGTGCGTCACTCTTGCAGGCACGCTGCATGAACTGTAGGCTCATGCCCTATAGACGCGGGCTCGGATGCCACGTTTTGAGGCGGCCCGGCGCTTCGTAGATCAATCAAACTTCACTGAACCGTCGACCAGATACTACGGCCTTGTATCATCGGTCCAGAAAGGGCAGGCACATGCAATTCACAGCCGCGCCACAGCGCGCGCTACCAAAACCATGAATTCCCGAGTCCAGCTAGGTTTTCCAGTGACCTTACAGACTCCAATGGACGCGTAAAGCGCGATATCGATATAATTCATAGTAATCTAGCCGCACATGATATGATGTATCCGACGTACTACCACTGCATGATGCACATGAGCTATATATATAGGCCCATGTATATGGCTTGTGGGCCATGCGCCCGCCGGCGCGCCGTTAGAGCAGGCATGACATGCATCATATTGCATGTTGCAAAAGCTATCATGCCTGCGTCGCAAGCTGATGAAAATATTATATTATATATGATCATGTGTATCATGCATGGCCCGTGCCAGGTCGAAACGTACATATATATAGGCCGCCGCCATGCATATATGGGGCCGCTTCTAAGTTCAAATCGATTAATGCAGCGCATACCGTTGCTAATTGACGGCATACTATAATGATTTATGGCAGCTGCAGTGCCAGCAATTGATCAAATTGCACATGAGACACGGTATACATTAACGTCCTCTCGGTTGCAACTTAGGTCTGGTAACCCATGTGGTGCCATGCTTGCATTGTTTTACTGTGATTAACTATTGAAGTTCTATTGGTTTGTGTACTAAACATCGAATTAAATTGAATCTCATTTTCCGTATCGAGGTTCATCACCTCAATTTTGCGCTCTTTTAGCTACACGCGAGTTGACAAGATCGGATCTGAACCATCCGGCTTTTATAAAGTATACCTGATCAATCTGTACAATTAAGCCTTGACAAAGATGCCAGCCAACCAACCTTCTGCGACAGGCATCTACGTGACCCTGAAACCGAGTCGATAATTGCCATCACAAAGGCGAACTTGACACGCAGCGGCCTAGCAGCATGCCAGTCGGAGCACAAGAAGCAACCCCATGCGTCAACAAGGGTTTCTAGTGACGAACTCATTCACTTGCAAAACTCTAGAAGCGCCGGCCCTCGTTCCCTGCCGAGAATGAGTACGGCTGGTACTCTTCCTGCCCTTTAGGCGCTTGCCCGTTGAGCTCGACCCCGTTGAGCTGCGCGGACGACACGGACGGCCCCACCTGGGGCAGCGCGTCCGGGTCCTTGTGGCCCCGGCTCCACGGGCCGCGCAGCCGCCACCAGACTTCCAAACAAACGAACGCGAGGAGCACTAGGATCCACAGAACGCTGTAGACGGCGGCAAAGGCGGAGCCGCCCGCGAAGAGCTTGATGCCGAGGTAGATGTTGGGGATGGACAGAAGCAGCGCGGTGCGGCCCAGCCAGTGGTGGTACTGGTTCCACGCGAAGCGGATCTTGGCCGTCTTCTTGGGGCGCAGCACCACCGCAGCCACCTGGAGCAACGTCGCAAAGGGTGGAATATGAGCAAAGCAAGTGTATACGGTAACAGCCTCGTTTCTGTCGCAAATGAAGGCAAACTAGACGAGCGCAGAAGTGTAGTCTTCACCAGGATTCCAGGATGAGCAAGGGTCGCTCGGACTCAAACCAACCTTGTTGTTGGCGGAAAGACTGGCTTGTAGTGCCGGGATGAGAACTAAGGTTTCTGCCGTACAAGCAGATTTAAGCAAGCCCTCCGTCGGTATAATCAGTACTCGTCGAGCAAGACCCGCGCGCCACACAATTTGCTCAAGCTGATGCAAGCGGCTACCCAGGGCAAAATTGCTTGCAGGAATACTTCTGGGCGCTGATCCACCAAAGGCGGTCTTGCCCGGAGAAAGCCCCGGCTGTGAGGGGCGGGCTGTCACCTGCAGGCAGACGGCGACGAGCAGGAAGACCCCGAGCACCTTGTGTGCGGTGGAGTAGCGGCCGTCCACCGCCTTGCACTTGAGGCTGAGCCCCAGCGCAATGGCGAAGAGCAGGAAGCCGGTGCCCTGGAAGGCGCGGTGCAGGTGCCACCAGAGCGGGTCCAGGTGGTGCAGGTACCGCGCGGCCAGCACGCCCGCGGGGAAGAAAAACACCCACACCACCACCATCAAAATGCCGTGCGCCTGCGCAAAGGAAGGGGGCCAAACGAAGGTGTGCAATTGCACCCGGGATAATTTGAAGACGAAGCGGCGAAATCTGGTACTAACGATGAGCTGCAAGTCAGTCGGACGATGAATTTATGTGAGAAAGGAAGTGGTTTTGAGACGGGGCTGATGTTTGAAGGGTAAGGCCGTCCGTTAACGATGGCAGGTGCCAGACGTATAAAGGTTAAATCTGAGTCCTACGAAGGAACTCAAGGCTTCTTGCCCGAGAGGGTTGTTTCCCCATGCCTGAAGTGGACGAAGCGAACGGCCTTCAGTCCAAGCGAGTCATAAGGAGCAGGACAGGGGGCAGACCGCTCAACGTCAATTCACAGCCATGATCACTGCAATCACTGCCTTCCTGCGGGCCCGAATGGTCCCATGAGCTTCCACGTGGCAGGCTAGCTGACCTGGGTGACGCGTCGGTGCAGCTCCAGGTTGACTGTTCCCTGCTCCCACGCGATGCTCCCCTGGAAGTAGCTGTCGTGCTCCTGGATGCGCCCGCTGCCCGAGTCGCGCTCCGCCGGCCCCTTCCCCACCACGATCGCCGACACCGGGTACTGGCTGGCGGGCAGCGTCACGTTGAAGAGCATGGTCAGCGTGCCACCCACGTACTCCGCGGCCAGGGGCCCCACGCGCAGCACGCCCGTGCCAGGCTTCACCTCGTCCTCGCTCTGGCCCGCCAGCAGGTAGTTGCTCACGTACACGCCCTTCTCTGCGAACGGGGAGGCAGACGGCGCGTGAGCCTGGGACAATGTCAGTAGAAGAAGGGCCAGGAGAAATTGCACCTTGCGTGAGTGCGGCGGCTGCGCAAGCCCTTAGCGCTTTTGTCGAAAGTGGCCGTGGTGACTCACGACGAAACTTCAAAAATTCTGTTTCTTGGTCAAGCATTGCCATGCGCGACTTGGAATGCCCGTGCTGATGGCCAGACGCCAACCGCGTTGCCGCGGACAGTGGACAAGCTGCACAATCCGCATGTATTGTGTCCCGCTCGCTACAGCCTGGGCTCCGACGGCGACCTTTCAGGAGCCCTCAGGTACGACAGCGTGCCCACCTGTGGGGAACGCGATGACGGCGCTGGAGCCGACCATCTTCTTGCCGAAGCCCAGGCCGCACCAGCCGTCGAAGTCGCACGACGCCGCCACCTCCAGCTTGTTCCCCCCCAGGTTGTTCCAGCGGTACGTCAGCCCTACTGCCTCCTCGCGGCACACCTGGAACGAGCGGGGCTGTCCCCCAAACGTGATGCTGCACGCGGGGGTGCCCGCAGGTAGGGGGGGGACAATCAACGCCGCTGCAAAAATAGGGATCTTGGTGAGGCCAATATGATGCAACTGCCCAAATCTGTTGATGGGCCTCGAACCAGAGGGCCCGCACTGCTCCTTTTTGCTCAGTCAGGATCTTGTGGATTGGCGGGTCTACACCGTGTGGGACGCCACAGGTGGACGCCCACATCCACAAAGATGATGTGAGAAGGGGCACAGTCACTGCCCGAAAGAGCACACCGGTCCGTGTCCCGACACGTGCTGCCGGCAAAATTTGCAGTTGGGCGCAGGGTCCGGCTAGCAAGGGTTGCAGCTCAGGCCTTCTCACAGTGATGCATAGTGAGACTTTGTGTAAAGCTTCGAAGCGGGGACTTCACAGATTGTAAAGTGTGGCATCCTGAAAGCAATCAGCTGACTGCTAGATTCAAAGGCTGAGGACTTCCAGAGTTAAGAGCTGGCGAAGAGACCGCGTCTGTTCCGTCCAAGTACAATCTCGAGGGTAGGGCTTGCCTGGAGCAGGGGCAGTGGATGTGTTGGTACTGAGGGCCGAGTCCGGTAGGAGGGGCACGCAGTTGAGCACAGGAGTGCGGTCCAGCGTGATGGGGTAGAAATCGTTGGCATAGCCCGTAACCGACGTGTCGTGGTAGTTGGGGGCACCGCTGCTGTCCAGTGGGCCGCTGCCATAGATGGCCTGGACGGGCTGCGGAGAAGGAGGGGGGGGGGAGAGGATCAAACAGGGGACGGATCTAGGACCTGGTGCCATGCAGAGTTGCGCCTTTAACATGTGAAGCTGGTCAAGTGAAGCGAAGGTGGGGGGAGGCCAACCGCATCGGAGGCGAAGTGATCGACAAGCAAAAGGCCGATGCAAGATAGAAGGAGCCCGCACATCAAGGACAGTGGCTCATCACACCACCGACCCCAACATTTGCCCCCCGCTTCTGTGCAATAGTTTTGCAAAGATGCGATGTGCAATGAGAATGGGGCTTGGGCGGGTCTTACTTTTCCAGTGGAGGACGACAGGTCGTAATCTTTGCTGTCCTTGGTTTTGAGGGGCTTGGAGAAGGTGACCTTGCTGATGCCATTCTGGCGCACCGCAGAGATGAGCGTCACGTCGTTGGTCCCCCCCAGGACACTGTCCGCACACACGCCAATGGAGCTGGCGCCGCTGCTCGCGCACTGGGCCTGAGGGCAGAAATGGGGTCAAAGCTGAGCCACCCACATTGTAACAAGGGTCAGCAGGCAATCTAGCCATACTTACTGAAGAAAGTACAGGTATGTCTGACCCTACACGTAGCAGTCCTGGCACGGGGCCTTACCCTCTCCGATATGTCATAGTCGCCAGCGGAGGTGGCTGTGGTGATGACAACGTCACTGGGGACCATGGACGCCCTGTTCTGCGTGTTGTACCCAAATGCAGACCAACTGCCGTCCGGGACCCGATCCTCCAAGGCATAAGTTACCACTCCCGCAGTCTTGTCCAGATTCCAATAGCTGCAAGCAAAATGCTCGGTGTATGCATGAGAGCAGGACCATGAGCAGAAGGGATTTAGGACAAAAAAGCATTATACCTGGCTGCTTTGGAAAGTTTCTGAGAATGTTGTGGACAGATTCCAGATATGGGAGTCCATCTCCCACCTCAATGCAGAGACCTCGATGAAAAGCGCATCTCAAGGGAAGGGTGCAAGCATTGCATGGGATTGAGAAACTTAAGCGAGGGCCTTACAGATTCTTGTAAGCCGTGAGTTTTTCACAATTCTGGAATTGGATGCCCCCCGTGCTAGCTTGCCCTTGCACGCCCCCCGCAGCAAGCGCCAGCAGCAGCAGGGCCGTCACAACACCGCAAGGCACCACTCCACCCATGCCAGTCCGTCTGCCGCTGGCTTCTAATTGTGTGCCAACTGTTGACCGCACGATCAATGTGCACTTCACCACAGCAGCAACCCAAATGGGGGCAAGTCAGCGCAAACAACTTTTGCTCTCATACCCTCTGCCACATTTGATAGACGGCTCTACGCTGCCCCTAATGTTGGGGTTACGATGTTTAGATCATGGCCTGCAGTGGTGTTCCTTGGTGCTGCAGTAGAATATTAGGAAACTCAAATTTGAGAATTCTTTCGTCTTGGGGTGATGTTGATAAAATGCAAAGTACATTAACTAGAGAACTACAGAGGTTCTACCTGGGTGAATTTTCCCAAGTCTTATTTACTCGCGTTGCTTTCTTGACAGCCGCCATACCCCTGATCTTCAGTCAACACCGGTACCTAATCAGAGATTACAGAAGCTTTAAGCTCAGCAGGCCCTCGCTGTTCAACTTCGAGTTCAAGCTAGGACCATCTTTTGATTTGACTTTTCAGGTCCACGACCAACTGTGTGGCAAGTGCAAGAACATCGAAGGCGCTCCAGACTCCAGAGGACGACTTGCAAGTACGGTCCCGGACCCTAGACTCTGCCGCGACTATAACACCGACAGCCTATACGAGTCCGAGTCCGGAGACCTATCAGATTCACAACCGTGGCCTAGGTCCTAGGTTGGGTGGTCATCAGCTGAGGTGACGGAATCAATCGAGGACAAAGTAGGACAAAATGTAGGCCGTCGAAAAACTGATCGCGCGGTTCTGAATGCTGCTTTGACCACTGAAGGAGTTCAGCTACCTAGTGTGTCAAAACTTTCGAAACACAGATCGTGCCTGTACGGTCGCGACATCGCAATCATTGACTTGCGTTTTTACGCCAGCCACCGCATGTTAGGGTTTTAGGGTATTGTAGAGATTCAGTATTTTCAGCGTGACTTCTGTGGGCTTTCACAATCTGCAAAAATCGCGTGTTTTCGTGATTAGGGTTTTAGGGTTTTAGGG
>DF237436.1:0-68934 GCA_000708835.1 Klebsormidium nitens | reverse complement strand
AGGGACTGCAAGTTGGGCCTTACAGATTCTTCAACCTTTCGTACATAGACAGCGTTGGAGAGCCTGGACATTGCATCCTGTTAGAACGTCGCATGGGATAAGCATTAAAGGAAGGGTATCCCACATGACTGCTGCATTCAACCAAACGTCACATGTGAACAGCGATCGTACGTGTGGAAAAAAGGCGGCTCAGCTCCACAACGAAAGTGTTCAAATAGATCCCAAGAATCGATACAAAGGCCAGTGTTCGATACCCAACCAGCTCAAGCCCTCAACCAGCCAGGCGTCGAGAGCATAGCTCCAGCCCGTTAAGGCACACATTTTATCAAAGCTGCCCTTCATGTGAGGCCCTAACACCCGCTTCCTGAACACACCGAACGGGCAGAACAGCGCGCCCTCGCAAGCAGGCATCTTCACAGGCCTCTCGTTGTGCAGCGCAAGCACCAAGAACTCATCCTCGTGAACCAGACCCTCCCTAAACCGAGTACCAGCGGGCTTCAATGTCCCCCATCGGAATAGCGCTAGAGCTCTCCCTAATAAATACCTCCAGTGATGTGGCTTCCCCTCCTCCTCTTCGTCATCATCGTCATCATTCCTCCCCGTTCGTCCAACCGTATCGTCCTTTTTCTTCCCTTTGTGTCCTTCATCCAACTCTCCTTTGTTCTCTGCACAGTCGTACAGGACGAGGGCCGTGTTGGCGCCAAACGGTGCGACTACGCTGCCCCGCCAAGCCCTCGGATAGGGAGGCGGGGGGGGGAGGGGCAGTTCCTCCTCCTGAGCCGCTAGCAAAGCGTCTGCAAAGAGGGAGACCGTATGTAAGCAATTTCAAAAGTCGACAATAGAGGAAACGACTTCGTATGTGAAGGATCCAAGTGTCGATTCCAATTGAAACAGACATGCCTGAAAAAGGCAGTGAGTCGTTGGCCACATCGAGAACAAGCGGCCACTTTAGAAAATCCGCACTTCTGCCCTAATTTGACGCAAACTAGAGAAAGAGACTGGCCGACAGGCAATAAAAGTGCCTTAAACGGAGAAGACGGCGTCGAACGCACACGATGGTATGCACCCTATGACAGGCCTTCAGCTACACAGAACGTGACGCCGAGGATGTCATCCTCGAGGTGAACAAGCCGCGACTCAAGCCCACATCGAGCGCACCCCCATCCAACATTGACGATCTCTCACCCTGAGCCTGAACAGCTACCTGCTGATTAAACAACGCGTACTCTGCTGATTTTCTGCCGTCTTCGAACCCGACGCAATATTCAACTCTCACGCTGAACCCCCAGATTATTCCAAAGCCAAAGGGATTTTGGCCGGCTTCGGATGTCACATTCGGGTCACCTTTTGATCCAGTCACAGAGCGGGGGCTCACCTCGATCTGTCTCCTGGAACAGCCCCAGCGTGCAGAGCAGCGGCATAATCGTCTCTGCATGCGCAAAGCGCAGCCGGCCCAATTCAGGGACTTTGGTGCTGCCACCCCGCCAGTCCGCCAGGGCGCCCTCCATGGACTCCAGAATATCCTGCAGCAGAGCCTGCGCCATGCGGTAGTTGATGGGAGCGCCGTAGCCCTTCAGGATGTGCAGCTCGATGTCGTCCGCCCACTCTAGTTGCAGCACCTGCGGCAGCGCGGCGGAGCGAGTCAGTCGTGGCCGTTCCTTGCACTCGTTTTCTGTTCATTCTTCGAGTCTTCCCTTCTGAAGCAAGCGGGGTGAAATGAGAAGTCGATGTCGGAACTGTGAGGAGATCAGAGGTCTTAGAATAAGTTACGCTAGTATTTCTTTCTTAGATGGGTTGCCGGAACAAAGAGAGACACAGGTGCACGAGTGAGTAGGGACATAAGCGAATGGAATATCTAGCTGCGGCATCGTTGTAAACTGAAGCGTCAATCGGACCTGTATGGAGACTGAACTCGGACCCGTTGGTAAGCAATCCCTCCGCAACATGAGGGGCATCCATGTTTAGCTTACGGGCTTGGACTTGGACGAGATCAATCAAAATCGCACCTGATTAGACAAGTTGACAGAAATAGGAAGCCTGACGAAAACTTAACGAATAAAAAATGTGCAGAAGGAAGGAAGAAAGAACGAGAACGACAAATCGTAGGGACATGAAGACGAAAAGACGGGCTTGCACTGGCAATATAAGCATGAGTATGCTTTACTTTAACAAATATTTCCCTGCATTAACTGTCACCGTCATATTCCCTACTCGTTGTTGCTAGACACTTGGCAGCAAATGAAGGCTCCAGAACCGGCTTTTCCCCAATGCACCGTACTGCATGTGCTGACGTTACTGGTGTAAGCTTCTCGTTGCAGGTTGTATACACAACATGGTCTACACCGGAAATGTCTACTGCCTACCCTGACAATGCTTTGATGGACCATTACGTTTGCCTCCTCTTCGAATTGCAGAATGCCCCGAGGATTGACTGTGTCGGCAGGCCCTCACCTCTTCTTTGGTGAACAGTGAGCAGACCTGGTTTGTCGTATTCCGAATTGCCGCTTCCACCTTGCACAGTAGCCAGAGGGCCCCGACATCCTTTGCAGTAAGGTTGAGGCCTGTTCGGGACAGAATATTGGCTCCCGTCGCAGAGTAGACCGGTTCCTGGTTGGACCACACTTCCGGCTTCCGGGCTTTCTTGTGCGCCTGCCAGAGCATATAGCGATGTAGACAAACTAAGGATACGTCAAAGCCCAAACAATTGTAGTTGCTGAACAAGCTTGACAGTCAGACCGTTCCACTTCTGCATGTCAAGATCCGCTTGATCAACAATCCGCGAAAACGTTCTTGGTTCCCCTCTGCCTGCGTCCTTTGATTTGTAGGACTTAAATGGTTCTGTGCATTCCTGGAAAGGCGAATCAACAAGATGAGGTGCAATTTTTGAATGAATAGATCGCAACAACGTAACTCTGGACGGAGGGACTCAATTGACGGTGCTCACCTTGTAAGCTGGACACGTCTTATGGAATCGCAGCCGTCTATCAATATCCTTGGTGTCAGAGATGACTGCAAATGACTGATGCCTGGCTGGGCCCAGAGTTCCGTTTCCCTCTAAAAAGCCGACACCAAATGCCACCGCACTAGCAGAAGCACGTGGGACCTGCCACAGGAAGGCAGCAGGGCGTTGCTTACTAAGGACGACACCTGACAAACGCACTGGTGAGCTGTAATCGACGTTCTCTAGATAAGGTCTTAGCTCAATCAAGGGCTCTGCACTCTTTACTACTGCCCTTAGAAGACGGTTTCAGATGAGGTTGATGGAAACAATGCCAAAGATATGGAGCTGTCATGCATGCAAGTTTAGACACGAAAGCCTATCCAATCAGTGCATAAGAATGAATCCCTTCTTCATCACTGTCGGCGATTCGTCATTAAGGCAACGTCAGCAAGGAAGTGCACAAAGGGCAACAAGTTTGAAGCCTACCTGAGTTCCAAAAATCCGATACCTCTCAGGATGGTAAGTTTGGTCCAGAACGTTCGGCATTCGCTGTTTCCACCGCTTGGCCAGCCCGTACATCTCCTCCTCTCCCCCTGGTACCAAGTATCCAACAGGTTCGTGACCTTCCCAAGGAACGATGTAGTCCCCTATCCAATTTGGGGGACTCCGCAGATTCCCTGACCTGGCTGCCCCCCCACTCGCAGCTGACCCATCCCCAACTGCTACATGCTGCACCTCATGTACCAGACTCTTGGCCGCCGCTTTCAGGTTGAGCACCACCTTCTTAAGCTGCTTCGCTCTCTTCCTTGTAGGGTCTCTGGCTCCATGCCTCGCAAGAAGGTTCAATTGCACAGGTTTGCAAGTCTCGCGAGGTGGCTTTGGAAGAAACTCTGGAAGACTGGCCCCTTGAGCGACCAACGCGTCATTATAGCGTGTGGAAGTAGAAATATGAGAGAGAATAAAAGGGGCCCCTTCCTCAGAATCAAACTCAATATGCGGCACCTCCGCAGCTGAAAGTAGCCCGAGTGGTGAAGCAGCTAAGCAGAGAGTCACGAGCAGGACATGCATCAGGGGCGCCATTAGTTGGAGAACCCCTGCACTAACTTCAATTCAATTTGTGCAGGTTCACATACTGCTTTTCAGCTTTGAAGTCGGCTCTGAAATTTCGGTGGAGTCAGAGCTTTCAAGTTTTAAAACTGGACAATGTAAATTTCCAACTGGAAATTACTTCAAACTGTTGCTGAGCCCTGACAACAAATCACAGGGCGCACCTGTTGACCCTGCCTGTTGAGAGCCATAGTTCTGCATGAGGGCACCATGCAAAATGGCATTTCGAAAGATCACTTGAAATCAAAACACCACGCAGGTTGAAACGCCCTTCACTGCACTGAAGGGAGAATTCTTACAGACTACGTAGCAAGCCTCTAATGTTGTATGGTGGTGGTAAGTCCGACTGCCCTCAATCAAGATAAGTTCAAACACGGTGGTTGCGAGTACACCACCAGGAGCTAAAGTTTTTTGAAAGTAGTGACATGGCACAAACTGTAGCTTTTCGAAATACAGGCGTTCACACCCAATGGGCCACCTTGTGGAAAAAACTCTCCTCGAGCTTTTATAACCACTCCCTCCCGCAAAATGCATTTCTACCAAGCCACCACTACCGCAACCATCCTAGTAATGAAACTATCTTTCCGAAAGGTTTTGTAACCGTCTGCGCAGGCCTTGGGTCTCAAGCGGTTGCTAGTGATGATCCGCCCCTTGCCAGCAAATTCCAATCAACATCAGATTCCCTCAGACTTAGCAACTGGGACGCAATTCAGGCGCCCCAAGAACCTGCTAATACATCTGGGAGGGACAGTGTGTCAGTGGGAATGACGATGGGGGAGCACGAGAGCGACTCGTCCGGGGCCCCATCAACAAGCGGTGGGCATAAGCAGACTGCACCAGTGGATTCCGTGAGGGAAGCAGCAGTTGAGGCGGTGGCACCCAAAGTGGGGACAAAACGCCTTTGTTACTACTGGACCCAGGGAAAATGCGATCAGGCAAGTGGTGCACCTATTGTATCACATTCTGAGAGCGGCTTGAAAACAGCCACTGACTCAGTGCCATTTGGTGCACCTGAACGAGTACTGGGCCCCCGTCTTTGGCAGCTTTTTCCTGCTTTGTAAATCTACTGTCTGTCGAGCTCAAAGCTCCTGCTCTGTGTCGGTGAGACATTGAGTCCTCCCCCGCAGATCAGTTACAGTCAGGAACACCCCACACCTCATTCTGCCGTACCCCTGCCAATCAAAGCCTTCTTGGGAATCTTCGAGACTCCTTATTGCTGAGTCATAGGCCTAGAGTCATCTATCTCGTCTGCAAAGAAGCCCCTCAACATTCCATTCTCGTCAGTGGGGAGTGTTTCACCAAACAGCCAACTGTGTGCCGCCGTACAACCTCCAGCCTCTCACTTCTTATTTTTGTGGTCATGGGGCTGAGAGTCCTCATCATCAAGAGTCCCCTAAGTGTCTAGCATATAGATACTAGCTGAGGCGGCGACTGCTGTTGCTCGTGCCAGGGGTGGAATGCAAACCACACGGACCAACATGCCCACAAGTATCCAGAGCTGCCAGTGCGGCCTGCCGATTGGCGGCGGGTGCGGCCCCAGCCGTTTGACAAGTACCTCATCCTGGACCTGGAGGGGCGCGTCGAGATCCTGGAGTTTCCAGTCGTCTTGCTCGACCCCAAGACTCTCAAAGTGCTGGACCGCTTTCATAGGTAGAAGCCGAAGCGAATACTTGGTTACTCATCATTTCTTCATGTTGCCAATTTGGGGTTGTTGTTTCTGAAGGAATGTCGCTGCAAAGCACTGGATACTTAAACGGCCAGGCAGGCGTCTGGCCAGCCTGCATACTCCCTCGCAGGGTGTGCAAGCCCATGTTACAGTGCTTGAATCTTCGTCACCTTTGGCTAGGGGATCCCGGTCCTCCTTGAAGTGCTAGTGAACCTACTTTTCTCTGTGCCTTTCTTGCAGATTTGTTTGCCCCGTCAAAATGTCCGATGAGTACATTACACAATACGTGAAGGGCAAATACGGCCTGATGGGCATTCACCGGTGAGTCTCTCGAGACTCCAATTTGCTGGGGCTTTTCATTTTCTGTGCGTGCGTGAGGGCTGCCTTTAGGTAGGCTTCTGCCTGCAACGCCCACGGCGTTCCTCAGTAACGAATCCCCATGATGTTTCAACTAAACGACCGGGCGATCTTTGACTCTCTCTAGCTCCTGGCTCGCATTTGTTCTCACGTGCAGCGCCCTGCTTGCAGCGTTTGGTTTGACACCGCCATCCCGTTCACCCAAGTCCTGGACGAGTTCGAGGTGTGGCTAGAGGGGCACGGCCTGTGGAGGCCGCCGACGAACGAGAGCGCACAGCAAACGTCGGGGGCAGAGAATGACGGCAGCACGGCAACTTCAGACAAAGACCAGGGACCCGAGGCGGCGAACGAAGCGGCCTCGACGTCAGGCAAGCTGCAAAATGCAGCGTTTGTTACTTGGTGAGTCAAAAATGCAGCGTTTGTTACTTGGTGAGTTTGACCCAGGTCCCCAAGCCTGTCTGTGCGACAAGAATGTTTTCTCTCTGCAGCTCCTCGGTGGATCCAGGGCTTGGTACGCTTTTGCATTTCGTGGCCTGATTTTGAACCGTTTTCGGTTGATATGCTGAATTGACGACGGGCCCTGAGTGTTCACTTGATCCTGCGATCCCGCCTGGTCAAGCGCAAACCATCGATTCCACGAGCTTGTTCCTGTTCCAATCTTCGGACGTTCTTCGCGTAAATGGCACTTTACCCGCCTTACGTATAGTCGATTGACACAATGCTGCTCTCTCCTCTTGCAGTGGTAATTGGGACATCAAGACCAAGATCGCGGAGCAGTGCGTTTCTTCGGAGATCGGCATACCTCCTTACTTTAATGAGTGGATAAACATCAAAGACATCTACGTCAACCACTACAGACGAAACGTGAGTCTCCATCCGTTCTCAGGTTTGGTCCCCGAGCCCATACCCGATTCGGAGGCACACCCTCGTGCTGGTTTCTCAAAGTTGTTTTTTCGGCACGAGTCCTTACAGTCTTCAGATTCAACCGTGAAAGAGCTCGTCGCCGCAACCTTTCACACATCAAGCACCGGGCTACAGCCCTATTTTGGAAGCGGATTCTCGGCATATGTACGTCGGCTGACGACGCGAAGTCACAGCAATTATTGTCCTTGATTTCAAGCTTCGACCTCTTTCGTACCCTTCGTACCTCGCAGCGCCGTAGTCGTAGCGTGGTTCTCCTGCTTGCTTCCGGAGTCTTCACTAAACGCCGACGTTGTCGCGTAGTTTTCCCGCTTGCTTTTGAAGTCCCTTCTGAATACCGACTTCGTTGAATTATCTTCATGCAGGCAAGCGGCATGCGGCCGATGCTGCGGGACCTCCAACTTCCGCTGTGGGGTACGCACCACGTCGGGCTGGATGACGCACACAACATCGCGAGAATCATGCAGCGGATGCTGGTGCAGGGTGCTCGTTTTGTGATCTCGGGCCAGAGGCTGCAGAACGGGGAGATAAAGTTTTTGTTTCGTCGGAGAGCCAAGTAAGATGGTTGAATCATTTCGAGTTGACAAGCTGCAAACCCCACGCGTGTATGACGAAGGTTGGCATGCACATGCGTTGCTGTGTGTCAGGGCGTCGCATGTGAAGCCACATCTCAACATCTCCAAACCAGCGAGCTAAGCTCATACGGCATCTAACGTCAAAGCGATCCGAGTCACAAAGCCCCGGGCAGCCGGGAGCCTGGAACCATGATGAGGGGCCAAAGCGGCACTGACTAATCATATTGGATGGAGAGACTCATATCTGTGTGAGGACACCGCCGGTGGATGTTTGATCCAAATCTGACATTCCGCTTTCGTAAGATCAGGTCAGCTAGAGTTGACCAGCAAGGCCCCCCAAAGAGCCCTTCCTTTCTCATTGGTTTCAAACGCAATATGTATTGTACAATCAAATTACAACAATCAAATATTCAAGATAGTAAACAAAGCCTGTTGAGCAAAAGGATCCAAGATCAGATCGACATGCTTAATTCGGAACATCAATATACGGCTCCGGCGTGCGGGCAATCTTACTTGATAGAGCTCACGATGTTAGTGCCATGTGCTGTTGCAGCGAGTTTGCGAACGGAGCATGCATGAGCAACTTTGGAATTAGCTCCGAGGGCTGATGTATTTGTACAATTTCCGCAATGCAGCTGACGGTGCTGGAGACTCAGATACTCTTCCCACTCCACATGGCGGATTCGTCAAACACAAATTCGCGGGCATGCATTCCTTCTATCCCATCTAATCGCACCTGATGGAGATATACCGCCTGCGCACGTGTTTTGCACACGACTAGGACGACTTGGGGCGAACAACTGCGAGAGCAATACACTCTTTCTGCCCTTCTTTCAATTCAGCCGCATGGCGCATCGCCATGCGCGGCTTGCATAAAAGTACTGACTCCAAAATCCTGTTACGGAGATGCCGAAGGAACATTTCAGAAGCTCGCGAGGTGGACTCCCCCTAAGGTATAGTTTAGTTGCAATGAGAAAGGTTGTCGGTACACACGAAGTTCAGGCTCAGCTCGCTCGCGTGCGTGGCGTGACCTCAGGGTACTATAGGCTAATACCACTTAGATACCGGTAGCATCAGCATCATCAGCACCGTTGGTACAATGTAGACGAGAACTTTGAAAGCCAATTCATACCGTCCGATCTCAAGTTAATAAAATTTCGCACCGTCGATAAATAAAGCCCGCGCGCGCACTGAGGTTGGTAAGCGTTTCCATCGGCCGCCGCCGGCCGGTTCAGAACGCACCCTGGGCCTCAGTCACGATGTCATTGACACACCGTAAAAATCCTCACGCAACAATTCACACTAGATTATAGATACAGTATGGACTAATGTCTGAATGGACATGACTAGGACCTGTGGTATGAATGCAGGTGTGAGAGTCTGGTCGAAATTCTATTAGGTAGTAGAGTGCTCTTGGATCCGCAGTGCCTCAGTCTGCCCTTGCGCCTGAAGGGTTGCAGGATCCTACCCAGTTGCCTAGTTATAAACGGGAGGCAGGACAGCGGTCCAAGAAGAACTTTTCAGGTGTGCAGGACCGCCAAGAGCGTTCTTGGGAGTTCCTGTCTCATCTGCTGGGAGGGGCAGCAGTGCCAGCGGGCTCTTATTGCTGAATGTACTAGCCTTGCCGCAGAGTGACCTGCATTTGAGGGGCCGGAGGAGGGCAGTGGGCAGAGCAAGCCATGGCCTCGCCTGCGGCCAGGGTCGCCATCGATTCCAACATTGAATTGGTGAGAAAGGTCAACAACCCTTGGTCGTCACCTCTTAGAGTGCTGCTGTCATCCTTTCCCATGACTGAGAGCATTCCTGATTACTCTATGCACCGGTTGCTGGGCAGCCTTTGCACAGCCTTGAGTTGCCAGTGTGTGTCATAGCTAGGACGGAGTTTCGCCCGGCCCAAAATGCCGGGGCCGACCTGTGCAGCACAGATCTCAAACATCTGGCATGTACAAGCATCCCCTAGGTACATGGGTGAAGCACTGATGTGCTGCGGGTGTGAAAGCTGAAGTCAAGAAGTTAGTTCATCAAAAGTCGAAAAAGCAAGTATTTTGGTTGTTCTTAAGCAGGATCAGCAGCCTAAGTTTGGGACTTTGAGGTTTGAGCTGCCAAAGAAGTCTCTTTTGCTGAGGTCCTGCTTTTGCTTTCCCTCAGACTCGGAGCCCCTCGGCTCGGAGAAACTATGGCCGATCCCCGTCCATGCGCATCATCAAGAAGCGGTTCCCCGGGGTCTTTGGCATCACCTACCGGAACTGGGGTGAGAAGGTGGTCTCCTTCCTGCTTTTGAAAGTGAGCTGGAAGCTTGCAGTAGCGCCGGTGCTCACAATGACTTAGGAAATTCTCCTGTCAACCAATGCTGAAAGGTGGGTGCGCCCTCGTAAGCAGAGTATGCCCATTCACAGCTCGTTGAAACTGAGCCCACAGCTGAAACACACCCAATCGTGACAGCATTCATCAACCCTCCTAGGGGCTTTACTCATCTCTTCTCACGACTTTGCAGGCTACATTCTGCTCGTCTTCTGCGTCCTGTACAGTGGCTTCTTACTCTATTTCTTGGGCCTCCTCCAAGTTGCTCTCGAAGTGCGAGACGATCGGTACTTGGGTAAGTGCAGGCGTTAAATGAATATGAACGCTGTTTCAAAGACGACTTTCTTACTCTGCTTGCGCTCTTCTGACTTCATCTGAGTTGTGCGCGCAGCGAGGGCTGAACTCCTTCCTAGCTTGTTCTCGTCATGGCAGGCAAGTCCTTGCGTGAGGTGTGTCTTTTAGCTGCAGGAAAGTGATGCGTTTCTAATCCCCATCCAACCTTGCTCTAGCTGCTCACCTTGCCGGCTGCGTCGTTTTGCAGTGCTCCCAAAGACTTTCTATGGGCCGTTTGTGAAGGACGTCTGGCCAGCTTATCCCAAGATCTACACATCGTACCCGAGAGGTTATCAAGTTCCTTGGAATAGCACGCTCTATTAGGCTTCCCAGTTTGACACTTTGTTGCCCCGCCGAGTCCTGTTTGAAAGGCGGGGAAACGACGGTGAGTCGGCCTTGTAGACATCCGCAATAGAACAGTCGAGCTCAAGGAGCTGACACCTCGCACACCTTGTGTGACGCGCACACGAGGGACACTTTGTGTCCATATGGGCCTTCATGCCAATTTTTAGTGACAATGCCAATTACGTGTAGACGGCTGCTCTTGCGTGTTCAGTCACTCTTACTGCACACGCCGCTTAATTCTGGCATGCAGGTTATGCCTGTCATGATCAAAGTCAATTCAAGCATGCATTGCATGTGACTGTAGGATTTGGCATGTAGTGGTGATGGCAGTCGGGTCTCTGAAATCATGGTTGCAGAAGTCCATACGATTCCTGGTAACCAGGGTACTGTTTGAATTTTTGGATGCTTGCGGCTGATGATATCCTAGTCCAAGAGTCATGGGCGCCCGCATACAGCTGGCCACCATCCACCCATGTCACTTTTGTGCAATTCCAGCTCGAGGAAAGAGCAACGTGGCTAGCTCGAGCACTCAGCTATGGCGCCACGGCCGTATAGCTGCAACATCTGGCCTCCACATAAGCAGCTCAGTGAAATGACAAGATAACTCTATGTGCTTCTATAAGCACATATGACGTACGTGAAACAAGGAAGTAGGTGGTCGATCTGCACGGAAAGACGATGTTCTGAACTGCCGTACTCACTGGCTCAAGAGGATGAATATTTTCCACGATCGTTTGCACGGAGAGTGCAGCTACCAATAGCTTGTCTGGTTGCCTTGGCGTGTATCGCAGAGCGAAGTCAAACAGCCGGTCGGAGTTGAGCCTTTGTGGCCAATCGTCCAAAGACATCAAGCTCTCAATGGTGTCCGGCTATGGCTCAGTCCCCTGACTATCCTACGACGGTTTCAGAATCTCGCAATCAGGGAGATCTGAGCCCCCTTTTCCATGCCGCAGGCAGTTGAGGAACAAAATTTTGTGACTTGAGCAGTTTCACAGCCTCCTTCCAACGGTGGCTGGGTTTGAGCGTATTAGGAGGGCTTGCACAAGTTCTCTTCATGCGCAGCTAGACACTTTAGTAGCCCACATAAACGGCCGCATTGACGATGTAGCACTGATCGTTCTTGTCCCCGAGGGCCTCGATGGCGACCCCACTCGAGCACACTAGTCCGCCGTCCTTCACCTCCACGTCAATTATGTCGCCACTGCAACGAAAGCTGGCAAAGTCACAAGAGGGCAACAGGAAAGCAAACAGGAAAAAGTCTGTTGCGGGTTGGCCATTGCACTACGGTCTAGCATGCTGAAGCGATTTTCCATTCTCGGAAAATCGGGTCTGAATCCGCGAGCGTCGGGAAATGCAAGCACGATTTACTGAGGACGTCGTGCGAAACGTGCTCGGTAAAGGCCTCCATATTTTATCGCAGCTAGGCTTAGGCCGTCCAGACCCAGTGCTTGTTGAGCAGATTGACTCAATCCCGCCCAATTTTGGAAAACCTTTGAATGCGAACGACAGAAAAGTGCCTATGCAAAACCATCGGCAAAATGCATAGGCATAATAATGCATATGCAAAACATGAAATCAAGCGTTTTGCATATGCATTCTCTAATTTGTATAGGCAATAATGCCCATACAAAACGCCTGTTTCTGGAAGCCATTTTGTATAGCGAACGATTCATTTGCGTCCCTTGCGTCCCAAAAACATACAAAAGCAACCTATTGCCCTTCGTGCGACGTTCTCCACAAGACTCTCCTAGAAAACAGCGGGCAGGAAGTTGTGGTAATCAAGACAGCATCAAAGATACCCTATCGCCCGATGTTATGAACGGACGGCGTTTTAAATCGTGGTCGATGAGCTGGACAAATCGAAAATCGTCTTCGGACCTTGAAAGTACCGGCAATCCGCGAGTTCAAGCGAACAGTTTCAAGGTTGCTTGAATGCACGCACGAAGTAAAGCAGCACAGCGCCGGACTTATTTGAAGCACTTTGCATTTCAAGAATAGGATCCCTCCTTACTATGGAAAGATGGCCTTCACTTTTGGAATGTCCAGCTCGTGAGCGGCCTCCCGAGGTACGCCCAGGACGACTTTCAACTTCATCTCGCCCCAGCTCACCCCAGGAATCGCACCTATACCAAAAGAAAAGGCGCCGAGGAATGTCAGAAATGTACAATGGCTCTTCGAGTCAGGCAGGCTCTTCATATTCCTTGCTTCCCGCTCCGATTCTCCATAAATCGTTCGAACGGGCTCCAAACGATTGAGGGACGAGAGAAGTGGCCACCCCAAGAGACAACACAAAAACGGACTGATGCTTCATTTGCACTGCATTTTTAAACGTCGCTTCATGAAAAGGTGGTTCGTTGAGAGATATACACAAGGCACAATCGGCGAGCCGATTGTAACCGAACGTTCAACTGGACGTCTTTGTGGTCAGGTTTGTGCTCTACTCTTGCTTCTATGTGAACAAGACAGCAGCCTGAAGCCAGTTGGGAAACATCAAGCATTGCTATCGATATGTACCATACAAGTAGCCTCTCAGACTTAGGAACTGGTGGGCAGAGTCTCCAAGGGCACCGCAGACTGTCCTTGAAGTGGTCTCAAGACAGCGGAGGGTGGTCAAGATCTGTGGCTTTCCTCAGTAGAAGCGGGCTGTCATCATTCTAGAATGGATATGTGTAGGAAGAGCGCAGCAGTCAGGCTCGTCACAAGACAGTAAGTAGTAGGGGTCCAGGAACGGTGCTCCGAACACAAGTTGGTGATTGTCTAAGCTCCCACAAACTGAAAGTTGTCAGCAATCTGACATGGAACTGCTGCTGAGAAATCCATGTTGTCTGCCAACTTTCAAAGGGTAGCAGCATGTCCCACCTGTTCGGAATGCAGGTATGGAGTTTGACGTAATGGCATTCTTGCATGCTTTGACTGCTGCGCTGGTAATATCCTGCCTGCAGAGCAGAGCCGTGACATCATTTGAAGATCGGACACCTCTGTTCGCTAAAGGCACGGAAACTCGTGCTGCCACAAACCTGCTCTTATTGATCAGGGGCCCACTTAGTTTGTCAAGCTGCGAATGCGAGTGTTAGCAACTGTAGCAAACATGTCGCTCATTAGCACTGCGAAAGATGGCAAACCTTGAGGTAATTCTTGTAACTTGCCATCAAGCAGGCACCAAATTGTAGAATTCCCAGACAACCTGGAATTGAGAGCACAAATGAATCATGACTCAATCATGCCGTTAAAAAGCTCAATGGGTGGTACAGAGCACTCTTTGAAGGCTTGCCATGCGGTGGTTTGGCCACCTTCCTAGTCGCACTTATGACACCAATGACTTGAATACCACCAGCGCCATTGTCTGCGGCATCAGCAGCGAAAGTGCATGGCAATGCCACCACCACCCCGAAGCTGCGTCCTACATCATCCTATCCTGCAGCGATTGGCTGCAATCGCAGCCAGGTTGCCTAAAACTATGACAATGCTGCTTCCATTGGGAAGCTGCTGACGCAAACTCTCACCCGTGCTGGTCATAGCCAACTCCCATCTCGACGAACAACACGGTCATGTCCTGCTGACTGCTTGACTTGGCAGCCTCTTCTGCTTCGTTCCCCGACCCTGTGCTTGCCATTGATGTGCTGCAACGACGCCGTGTCAGCTCCAGACACTTGGTCCTAGATTTAGAAGCTGCTAATTGGGGATTATCAACAGCTGTTCGTTTGTTCAAAGAGCGGAGGGAACACGAGTCAAAGCGACAAGCACTTTTGGCTATGAGATGAGCTTTTGCCCTTGCGGGCATAGATTGATGGATCACGCAGTGGAATGCAGCTTTTCCCTGCCTCTGTGAGCAATATGTGCGTTGATTTGCCAGCAGATCACGCTCTGAAGCAAAGCTCTTGGTTGCTGAATGTTGAAGCTGATGCGGGCGGAAGCAAACAGCTGTTGCTGCCATGCCCTCTACTCCCTTCAGGCTTCAGCCCTCTAGATAGGTATTGCCAGCTCGACGCCTTCTGATTCAAACGCTACAAACAAGGCTAAGTCTGGAAATGAACTTGGACGTTGGGAGTGTAGCCTAATAGGCGAAGTCAGACAGACTTCGACTCATTGATGATGGAGCAGCAAAAGCTGGTAGGTACCGTACGCACTTTTGCGAAGATTGGTGACACCAGACGGGAGATGCCGTTGAAAGCCGCGCGCCGGAGCAGACGCTTCCCCGCGGCAGGCGTGAACCGTCAGGGGAACCGGCAATCCTGTTGAAAGTTTGTGTCAAGACGATCCGAGTTTTCTGGGCTGGGCAACGTCACGTGTCCGAGGGCGGGGGATCACCCGTGCTTTTACTGGCATGCATGCCTGCAATATTGATGATGTTCAGGATGTGAACATGTTGCAATCCGCCCATGCATTTGATGGACTAGGAGTCTAGGTAGGTATCCTAGGTCCAGACCGTACTACCGTAGGTGCAAAGCAGACTGAGAGAGCACCAGTTTGACCAGCGAGGACAGCCAAGTGCTGCCAATTTACTGACCACTGGCAGAGTACTACTACTACTACTACTACTAGCTGGGTTGAGGGACGCAGAAGGGCGGCGCTCAGTATCCTGTTGAGGGGAGACTTGAGCCGGTCACGCCTCCTTATGCTGCAAATCACAAGTTGCATCCACATTTCACACCCTACTTTTTGCCATTGAGCTGATTCGGCGTAGTGATACAGGTTTACAACGCAATTGGAGTGATCCAGAGGCCTTTCTAAGAAGCATTTCTATCCAAGGGGCCTGCATTGTCTTGTTCGCAGTCATTCTATCACGAGCAGCCAATTCTCTAAAACCCAAGCCCCGTGTCGCTGCTAAGGAGCGCTTCAGAGCAATTGGAACCCACTGTATCTTTCCCGCCATCAATTACTCAAGTTTTCGCGTGAAGCGAGACATCTTGCAGCCAAAACTCTCCCTCAAGTAGCTTCTTGCCCGCTCACATTCTTGGCCCCTCGCTCCTTCGAAATCCCACCATGTCTTTCTTGCTTGGCTGCCTTGTCATAGCCACTCTTCTGCTGACACTTGGCGGAAGCTCAGCACTGGAGCCAGACGCGGACTCAGGGCCCCATTCTCAACCGGGCCGGAAGGTTCTCCAGGCAGGGCCTGCCCCTGCCCCTGGTCCGTTCCAATTTGGAGCGGTTTTACCCAACAGCGACCCCACATGTGACCCCCGATGGGCCTACGAGACGGGGTGCTACAGCGACTACTCCTGCGCCAGCGGCCATATCTGCACCTGCAAGAACGGCGACAAGTGCGCTGACGGCGGCTACTTTGGCATCTTCCTGTGCCCGTGCATCGAAGCTCCAAAGCTGTGAGTCATTTTGTATATCCATATGGAGCAACCCAGGCGTGATAAAGTTGTTGTTGCTAATTTTGTCGCACTGGTTGCCAATTGGTCATGCTGTGAGTGTCAGGAGAGTTTACTTGTAGGGGCTGGCCAGCATTGCACACCCAGCACGTTCCACCTGCCTCAGTTCAGCTTTTTGACTGGACCCTAACTACATTGGGTTGGGAGACTTTGCTTCTCCGTCCAGGTCCGAGTAGCCAGACAAAAGGCATATGTTTCAAGTAAAGGTAGCAGATTCGCTTGTTAATTTCCGGCAGTGACATTCTTCTAGGAACCTCGACAAAGTGAATGCGCTTGCTGTGAGGGAAGACTGCTTGCCATGCTAGAAAGTCCTCCTACAGTGTGCACTTGCTGAACAAAAGTCATTTGAGTCAACCCCATGGCGACAAGTATTACCAGGCCACAAAATGACACTTGCTTTATTTGTACTGCAGTCCTCCTCCCCCTCCTCCCCCGCCTGGCCCCCTGCCCACGAGCCCCTGCGTCAACGCCATCAAACGGAGCTGCCCATCTGCAAGAAATACAACTGACGCGGTAGACAAGTGCACTGCAGTTGGAGGGAAGATACTCCTTATCTCAGCCGGAAGTTACAGCTGCACTTGTTGCACAGGGCGTGGCTCAATCTACGCATTTTCGCCCCCGGCCATTCGGTCGCCCCCGCCTCCCCCATACAAGCAATCCAATCTTGGCTCTTCCATCCAGAAAAGAGTAGCTATCATCATAGGCTGCACGTGGGGAGGGATCGCAGTGATCATAGGCACGATTGTTACCTGCTACTGCTGCTATTGTAAGAAGAGGGCGCCTCGGCTAACGGCCAGGAGAAACGATCTTGAGCAGCCTCCCCTTATCGGCAGACCTACCAGCGCTCCAAAAACGAAGTCTGGGGGGGGGTCCGCAGAGGCTGGGGCCAAGAAGTGGTTCGAGCCGGGGTTCAACGGGTCCACGTTCAAAACCACGGGAGCGGGCGTGTTCTTCAGCAAGTCGATCCCCAAGAACGCACGCTTTGTCGAGATGTTTGCAACATTGTATGGTCAGGACGGCAGTGGAGCAGGCACGAGCAGCGCTACGGGGCCTGCAGCACAACGGACCAAGAGGAACGAAAACCCTCCGGCGTCTGTGAATCATTGGAGCGAATGGGAAGAAAGCCCTCCAACTGCCGAAGGCACTTATTCTTACTCGAGTGGGGCAGCGGATGCGGCCAGGGAGCGTACGGCCAAGGGCAAAGAGCCAGGTAAGCCTGCCCTTCTGAACCTTTCAATGTAATGGTATGCTGCAAGCGCAACTGCCTTAAGATTCCAAGTAGCAGCCTGAACAGTGTGCTCCCCTTTCTACGCATTTTCGGAACTGCGGATTGGGCTGCTGTATGCTTAGTTCCCATCATATTTCTGGAAGATGGTGGATTCCCCTCTAGATACTCAGAACCTGTCGCACTGTCTGGAAAAAGTTCAACTCACTTTTAGTGGTAAATTTCTGGTACCACATACACGGTGCTGCCAAGCCGTTCAGACCGTGTCTGATTCGGAAATCTGCTGTTGCCAACCCTGACACAGAACCTGTCAAGTGCAAAATTTTCAATTATATCTCTGCCCTACTTCGCCGTTGAACTGCCACCGACAATGCATATATACAGGGGTACACATCGACCACTCAAAGGTCGAGTACATGGAATCACCAACTTGTTGTCTCGTAGAATCCTGCTGCTTCTTGGTCTGCCAGAATCCGCAATCGCTGGCCAGTCGTCCACGTTTTACAGAGCCGAACTTCGCCCCCCCGCTCACGTTCTCCTCTTGTCTTGCCCACAGAAGCCCCCTCCACGGACGCCCCCCCCGCCAGCATCGAGGGCCTGCCCGAGGACGAGATCTGCATCGTGTGCTGCAACGCGCCCAAGGAGTGCGTCTTTGTGCCGTGCGGCCACCACGCCACGTGCCTTGCGTGCGGACGCTTGGTGCAGCAGGGCGGCCAGGGCTGCCCCGTCTGCCGGCGGCCCATCGAGCGCGTGCTCAAGATTTACGAGGCGTGAGTGACGGGTGTGAGAGAAGAACTAGGGCGGGTAGAAAGAGCCAGGCTAGATGTGCGAGAGTTCAGAGAGGGGATGCAGGGCGCGTCCCGATTCAAGAAGAGCGCTGGTTGTTAGAGGAGCGGGATCGGACGTCGAAAGGGCCGGTACGTCCGTCAAGGGCGAAAGGCGGGGAGAAGGGCCGGGACATGGGGACGTGTGGTCGTAGGGTTGGGTCGTGCGGATCACCGGATGGCAGTACTTGTCGGAGTTGATATTTCGAGAAACAGACATTGTCGGTATTGAGAGAGGTACTCGCAGCAGGGGCTATTAACAACTGGGCCAGATTAAAGCAGCAAAGAAGAAGTCAAAGGCAGCTCTGCGGCCGTAGCAAAGGGTATTGTTCACTTTTTGGCGGGACTTCTCTCGTGTAAGACTTACAAAGTAGAGGTAGTAGGACAATCTACTATTGAGGATTTTATGGTACAAACTTACGGGTTCGCAAAGCTTCGCGATTGCAAAGCAAAGACTTCCTTCGACTCAGCCTTAGACAGGTGCATCCCTCCAGCAGATTCTTGAGTTGAGGTTCCTCAGCAGCAGTCGGAATTTCAAAGACAAGGTATTGACCAGGTTTGCCGTAACCTTAATTAGCGAGTGATTAGATGGTCAGATGAGGTTGGAGTCAATTCTTGGGGGCTGGACCGTTTTTGAATTGAGCGGCAAGCTGTTAGTCAATCTTTCAGGTGCAGACATTCTTACGCTTTGAATCCCTAAGTCCAAGGTGAGAGGCGATAGGTGCAGGAGGTTAAAAGCAAGCTTAAGTGAACAGTTTCTTGTGCTTGCAGTGTAGATTTAATCAATTTAGTGTTATATTTTGACTTTTGGCTTAACATATGCACGGATCCTTGGGCGTTGATTCAAGAGCCCATGTGCTGGCACCTCTCGAAACCTAGAGCAGAATTGTATCTGTATACGGAGCTAGGAATGTTTGACATCTCGATTCTCAATCCTTCCGTTATTGAGCGTTTAGGTGATCTCTGTGACGCAGCATCGCTTGCATTAGAGTCAGATTGTATAACACCGCTGTACGTAAGTTTGCAAGCTGTGTCTCGTCACATATAACGACCAATAATATGTGATTGTTTCGTGCATGCCAGATTGATTCCGGACTGAGTCAAGGATGAGACGGGCGCGACATGTATATACTTCGATATTGAAGTTCAAGCATGTGTTATATAATATGTGCAGTCCAAATTGCATGATTTCCCATGACCACTTTTGTTGATCCGATCTGCTGTGAAGCTGGTTATGACGGCATATAATGAACGCAGGCCCCTGAATGTGTGGTGGTCTCATTTCGTACTCAATGCCGCAGCCAAATGTGATGAACCCTTAGACATGAATGAACAACTGGCCTGGCAGTGGCCGCCACTCTGTAAGTGCGCAGTAAGTTAAGTGGCGAGCTCGGCGGCATCCATGCACACTCGCTAGTTTCATAGTTTCATACGCATGTACAGTCGGGCGGACGCTTAGCAACAAACTCACTTAGGCCCGGCACACCTCGATGTTGGGTGGTCACAAATGGGTCAGAACATAGCTTTACTGAGGCCCGAAAAGTCACTTCGCAAGCAAGGAACAATGATGAAAGAAAGAGAGCAGCAACTCAGCCAGCCAATGGGGAGGGCTGGACTGGAAAAGCGCGGAAAATGAAAGCAATAACCGTAATTGGCATTTCGTTGACAGATGCCAGTGTCCAGGTTACTTTGTTTTCCTCAGCTTGGCCAGCTCCCGCTTGAGGACGGCACTCCTCTGCAAAGGGGAGCGACAAAACCACAGTCAGCGATGCCAGTCTCCCCCATGAATGGAAAGCGTAAAGATTGCACTTGATGCCAAACGGGCTGACGGATGCGTTTGTGCCCAAGCTGCAGCAAGATTCTCCCACATGCGACGAATGTTTGATAGTGACACTTCCAGCCCAGGTCTGCGAATTGAGCCCAAGCCCGACCAGTTGACTTCCAACGCGGGTTTCCACCGGATCAATACCAGACTCACGTTTCTTGGGTTATATAAAGAGCAGGGGTCATAGCGGGCTCGATAAGATTCATTCTGCCGTCCAATGCCGTCCAATGAACTCTAGTGAAACCCCACATTAAGAATATACTCCCATTTTTTCCCTTCGCAAAAGCACACCCATGAGGCAGTACCCCAATAACTCTCTGCGGGCACACCCGAGACCAAGCTGCTCTGCATTTGCGGAAGCATTCCCAACACGCGGCGACTCACACTTTACGGAAACAAGACAACCCCACAGTGACAGCGAAAGAGGTCTCAAAGCCCAGGTTTGGCAATTCCCCCTCTTTCAGCGGCTCACCTTGACTCTGGCCACCATGACCTTGAACCTGTCAAAGTCGCCCAGCTTCGCCCGCTTGTCCTGCACCGCCAGCTTCCTGCCCCATGAGCTGGCCGCCCACTTCTTGTGCACCTCTGCAGCCAGCATAAGGGCCCGCGTGAGATCCTTGTCTTGAGCAGACGCACTCGCCTGCTAGACTACCAACCTGGCCCCCTTGCAGTTGCGCTCGTCTGCTAAACTTAGAACCATCCTTTATGCTTGCCAAGTGCCTGGACAACTTGCCGAACTGCTCGAGCTCCTAAAGGAAACAATTTCCCATGGCTGAGCCGACAGGCCAGCAGCATCCCTTGCCCTGTGCCCGATGTGTCGAGCAAACACTGGGCACTTTGCCCAGCTGCTTTTCTTGAAAGACAGCGTCCTAGAACACAACAACAAAGCCAACCTGCACCACCCCCCCCGATTCCATAGTGCACCAAGGCCCAACTAAACAAAGCTGTGTAGGTCACTCCTGCTGAAAGCCAGCACCTTCACTACGGTCCAAAGCAACAAGTACACTGACCTGATAGAAGCCTGTCAGCCAGTAAATCACATGAACCAATTTCACATAGTAAATAAACACGAAGCAGACTTGTCGAAGCAGACAACTTACCGCCCGCCTCAATGGCCTCCTTGAGCTCCTTCTTCCTTGCAAGTCTCCGGATCTCAATTGTGATGTCGGTCAGCGTAAGCCTCTTGAAGTTGATCACAGTGCGCACCATGTCAGGAGAGTCAACAAGGGCCTGCATATAGAGAAGAAGCCCGTCAGAATGCTCGCTTCAGAAATAGGTGGTATTACACGGGAAAGACTCCTTCAAGTTTCCTCGCACTGTTTTTAGAGTGGACGCCTTAAGTGACATCCCACGGCAGGACACTCCGTAGAAGATACAAGCAATCTGACAAAACAGGCTGACACCGCGGCCTTGTCGATCGCCAATAAGGGTCTTGCTGCTCGGATGTGTGCAGGAACTAGCTGTGCCCCCCAGGTCTCCCAAGCTTTGTGTCTCAGAGGTGCCAATTTGTTGTTCGTGCTGGCGTGGCATGCTCAATCAAGCCCGTTGACTAGACTGCAACTTTCACGAGAGCGCACGAGTCCCAAATCTCCTTTTAAAACTATTACTGCTTCTCCAGATGCCAAGAATCCCCTTTGCTTTCCACAAGCTCCGATGCACTTTCATAAGGCTCAGCAGCAACCTTGGTTGGAAGCCTTCCTCAGCTCAACATGTGGCAGTCCCAAGAAAAGAGAATGTTCACTAAGATCTACTTGCCCGTAATTGAGCCCGTGATTTGATTTGCAGGACTGTCTAATGGCCAGGGCATGTCCTTTTTGCCAGTTGCTCTTCTTGCGTCACCTCATCAACTTTTCAAGAGCCGCGTGCTGGACCAAAGGCGCCATCATAGAGCTGCCCTCTGTAGGATGCACACCACATTCCCTCCACTGCTCAGGTAACCATTACCACGTATCTTCATGTAGCAGAATATTCCAATAACCATTCTCAACAGATGCCTGCCAGCCAAAGCACATCCTTTACCATGCCGCCTTTCCTGGGAAATTGCTGCCTCTTCCTCTTCTTCACTCATTCCAGCCTGCTCATACCGGTCACAACTTGCACCCCAAAAGGCATGCATCACCAGAATATTGCCTCACCCTGTTGTGATCGACCACGTCGGTGATGACGACCAGCTTGCCGTAGTTCTCACCATAGTTGATGAGAGCCACCCGGCCAATCTCCACAAACCGCCTGAAAACCTACACAGAAGAATGCCACGGACCATTTGTTCTCTTTACGAGCAATACAGTCCAGGATCAAGCTGATGAGAAGACTCCAACCGTCGAACTCAAATGAAAATGTGCTCGACCTTTTTACAACAAGAGAGGCGGTCGAACTACGGTAGCCAACAGCTTAGCCCTCCGGTCGTATATCACCGTGAAGAGTAGGACAGCCCCTGCACCAAGGGCATGTCTCTCAGCCGTGGGCGAAAAACTCACCATGGTGGCGGCCCTGCGTTTTCGCCCGTGTCAAACAAGAGGGCAGAAGAGGAGGAAGCAAGCTCGCGGGCGGAGAGATGTCTCCTCCGAGGTTCCTCGGAAAGTCATCCCGCATACGGTCACATTTCAGCAGCAGAGAAGTTCGAGAAGGTTAAGATTGACCACTATCAAGTCGGATAACCGGCAATACGAGTCTTTAAACCATAAATATTAGTAGTAACCATCCCCGCGGTCTTCGGAACGTAGGGTTATATTTAGAACCCTTTGTACGACGTGACATGCTGACCTCATCACGTGGAAACGAGTAACCTGTCATCTCGTTCGTCTGCAAGGACCGATGACGTGATCGGACGGTCAGGAGTTCCTATCAGTGCCCCGTGCTTGTCCTCAGAAAGAGGACGCTTACCGGACAAGCAAGGAGGGCGTGATGATGGCCAAGGTTGGACGCCATTTCCAGCACACCCGTCTCTCATTCGTTCCAAACGTGGGCATCATGGCTCACATGTTCTTTGCCTTCGATCAGAGAACATGGCGGGCGTCAAGCGCCTCCAACAAGCTGAATAATTTGCCATGTTCGGCTTCTGCTCATACTGAGTTCACTTGGCTTTCTGCAAACCTGTCCTATTGCATCAGGCTCGTCTATCCAGCATCTTCTGATAGACGAACAGTTTTATACTCTGCCGAGAAATGTTATTCTGACATCGTTGGCAGCAGTGGTCTTCGACCTGCATTGTCCGAGCAAATTTCGAAAGCAAAGAATGGAGCCCGGCAATTCCTCGGTCCAGACTCCCGCTTTCCAACTCCTTCGAGCAACTGAAGGCAAGTGCATTGCGTTGCTGGCATATCCAAAGACCCTGTGCCACCACCAAGTGTGGAGACTTCTTGGAGCATCAAACCCATTATTGTTGCAGCCTGCAAGGAACTTCTGAAAATGTTGGAAGCATGCATGTCTCGTGCGGGACTGAGCTCTGCTCAAAATGTTAAGCGAATTTTCAGACAATCAATCTGGTTTGGGCTAGTTGGTTCAGATACTGGCTGTTTAGGAAGGCTGCACATCCTGGCTTTGTCCATAAGAAGGTTGCTCATGCTGGTCAAGTGATCCAGACCTGTAATGTGACATGGGGTTTCTCCCATTCCTGATCAAACCTTAGTTTGCATTGCACCACCACTCCACCGCATTGTCAGTGTTTCATGAGGTTCACAATGCCTCCCTCCCCTACATTGCAGTTCCACCTGAAGTCACCTTCGACAGCGGCCTCCAGTTTGGCGCCGACACCCTCCAGGCCCCAGCACCCCCGGGCTTCATAGCCGAGTCCAGCTACTTGAAGAGGCCGGTTGGCGATACTGCTCTGCGCAGAGGCCAAGGAATGGAGCTCTGCCAGCTGCTGGAAGGGACTTGGCCAGGCGTTGCTACTGAGAATGTCCCAATTGTGCCTCTGGGTCTGGATGCGCTGCGGAGTGCATTCACCTTCCGAAGTGAAGAGCCAGTCGAGCTGGCGCAGGTCAGTCAGGGCTGCTGAGGTCCTGCCAGCAAGTGGCTAGTTTCGTATTTCCACGTGCACTGGACGAGCAGAAAGGGAGGGGTCATCATTGCCTACAACATAAATGACCGTTAGCCCCTTCTATTATAACACCGCGTGTGAAATTCTCTGCTGTTTAGGCAGGAATATGAGTGTTGAATTTGATCCCGTAGCTATGCTGCAATAGAACTAACAGAAGGATAGGGGTGTTCCCTTCTTTTGAATGCGATCTTCTTTTCTGGCGCATCTGTGGGTGGTGGATTGATTGGCAGTGTGGTGGATCAAGTCTATGATGCCGGGTGCCGGTGTATTGCTCAAATGTCCCCCGTACAATCTCCACAAGCTTCGAGTGTCAAAACTTACAGGACGGGGCTGGCTAAGAAATGAACGAAGACTTTTCTGTGTTCACAGGAAGATCTTGGCTCCCCAACCTACACCCCACCACTTGTCAAGGAAGTGGACAGAAGCAACGGGAAAAAAGAAGAAGACAAAAAGAAGAAGAAGAAGCACAGCAGCAAGCACAGGGATCGGGAAGGAGAGGAGGGAGACCGCAAGAAGGACAAGAAGAAGGTATGCGGCTTAGTTCTTCGCACGGCTTGCTGTCGACTACAAAGTTTGCACTACATATCTGTGCGTTGGTGGTATCTTGCCATTGGATGCGTGGCCGATTCAATGCGGACACGGGCGACGATGGTGTCATTTGTTTTGCATCATCACCGCGTGTGGATCATGGATTGCGGAGCAAGACTTAAAGTTGATGCCTAAGGCTTGCCGGTTTCCCCTTTGCTACACGCTTCTGAGTACCCCATCAGTTTTAGAAATGTGCAGCGCGTTTACTATTGCTTCCTTTCAATCTGCCGAGAGTAATTTCATTTTTGACCCTTTCACTTACCTAACATCCAGGGCTTGCCCCAACTTAACGCAAATCAACTCCTTCGTGACAAAGAGGGGCTGACAAGAATGTCTAAATCATGGTCCGCTCTTAACAATCCTGTTCCATGCTCTCTAAATGCTTGGATATGCATTCTTGAAGATTCGAAAATTGGAAGATTCGAAGAACACTTTATAGGCGCACCGGAAGGATTCATTTTACTGTTCCCTGACTCAGTGGTCGTCGTTTGTTGCTTGAGCAGAAGCGGAAGCATCGAGAAGGAGAGGAGACAGACGACCGTCACAAAAGTAAAAAGGTAGGGCAATTGCGCAAGTACAGCTGCGGAACCGGCAAGCTCCTTGGTGGCACCGTGGCAATAGCATGCGCTTCAGTTGTTGGTTGGTGCGCTATCGAAGCGATCCTGAAGTGTTGACACAGCCAAACAGGAGTTGCAAGCACTGCAATCTATATTTCGTCCTGCTTTTTCAGTGCTGATGCTTTTCTCTGTGCACCCCTTCAGAGCAAGAAGTCGGAAGGCAAATCATGAAGCACAGAGGGTCGTCGTCCTCTGAGCATTCAGCCGGCCCTTCCAGCCACGCCAAACAGAACGACTCCATCCAGACTGCATTTCCTGTACAACAGCTAACGTGCTCGAACCTTTGATCAAGGTAAACCTCTTGCGTGCTGGTCCTCTTTCAATGCTGCCGGATTTGTCGATTTCAAAAATCGGAAAGCGGTTTCGAAGTGACTCTTTCTTGCTCGAAATATCAAACCAGAGTTCATTCTCAGCCCAGCCAATACACTAGCAAACCACGCGTCAAACAAGGGGTCGATTGAATCTTCTCTGGCACTAATAAATTGCAAATGATCAGGCTTTTGCACGTTATCTTTCTTCTTTCCCTTGATCTCAAATGCCTTCGCGCTATCTGCGAGGATTATGGAAGTACGTCGTTCTGGCAGAACGTCTTTCGAGGATTATGGCAGATCCTGTGCTTGGCGGGTCCAAATAGATTTCACCAGGTGCCACTTCCAGCCTTTGCCCGATGGGTTGAAACTACGTTCGTCTAGTGTTTAAACAGTTTCAAATTCTTTGTCCAAGCTGACTCCCTAATCACAGCTTTTTTTTTAACGGATATTTTCTCACGAACTCAGAAGCATACGAAACGTGCCGGTGGCTCATACTGCAGCACACTTTCCGGGTGGAGCATGGAAAGATACGTCCAGCGGAGATTGGGTTTGACGACTGCTGTTGACTTGGCTTGTTTGAGAAGCTCTCCCTGATCTCATATGATCAGGCAGCAGCGCGTAATACCAAGTCGCTGGATATTGCTGTATACCAAAGTTACTCTTTCTGGGTTCATCTAGCGATAATCCATCTGCACGAGGTTTCTTTCAGATTGTCAGGCTTTCTGGGACGAGCTTTGATGTGTACATTACCGAAGCATAGATGACAGGAGTTTCTCGCTGACTTCGTGAGTGAAGCGTGCAGTCGACTGACCTCGTCCCAAGTTTTGTCCTTCCATTCGCTCTGCAGCGTCTTGAGTGTGCTATCAACCGGTTAGTTTCGGAGTTGTGGATGCGTCCAGATCGCCATATCATGGTTCCACTGCCGGCTTGCAGCTGATAAACATCGGCAGTCAGACCCCGGCCCATCTGCCTCGCCTGCAACGGAGCTGCATGGCGCTTTAGCACGAAGACAATTCAACAGTATTCAACAGGCCTCCGAAGGGTGGGGAACCCGTCAAGATGTGTCTGAGATAATGGAAGGGGGTTTGTGCCGCTTCTTTCGAGGTGCGACTTTGGCAAGCCTCAACCAAGCCTTTGTGGACAGGCGCACACCTCAAGCTGCACGCTTCCTGCTATGGAACATAGTGTAGTACAACTTACATAGCGAGCTTGCGTAGTTGCGAATTCTGTCAATTGCTGATTCCGGGGCGCAACAGAAGGGGGCCTACACTTGCCTTTGTTAGAAATGGCTGGGCTGTCTAAATAAAGAGCGATAGAGGTCCTTCTCGGATGTCAGTGTTGGATCGAGCATGGGCATGTCTTGCAGAGGATCAGCAACTGCCTTTTGTGACTTGTCCGTTGGTGAATGTAAGCTCTTCTGAAGTAATCCCCTCTCCTGCAGGGTTGTGACAGGGACCATGCAGTGTCCTTCAAACGCAATCGTTTCGCAGCTGCTGGAACTCGTGGCCACGTTGGAAATTGCTATGGCGATGTACTACTGACCAGACTCAAACCACACTCAAACCAGGGATTCATCAACAAGCCAACCGAAGGACCTAACTTGATACCTACATGCTTCCTTCAACAATTGTAGCGGTCAGTTCGTAGGCCGGAGCAGATTTAGGGATCATTCCGACAATGAATTGGGGATGCCTTGAGTCCTTTGCCCAAAGGGCCGCTTTGCGTGAACATGACAATGATGTGCGTGATGTAAGGCATGAAAGACCCCCGGCAGAGCAACCGTTTTTAACAAAGCAACCGCGAGAATGTTACGATGTGGACATCCGTGTAACCCAACATTCATTGGACATTGTGCAGTGGCATACTAGCTCGGGCCACATTTCCAAGTTCGGTGTCTCCAACTGTGAATCTCCAAGCCCCGGTCATTATCTGCATCATATTTCTGCACGACTGCCTTCCCGACAAACAGAAGAACGGAAAATTGTTGACACATACGTCTAGTTCGCATTCACATTTGCACCGTGACTCAGTCTAGCAACGCAAGAAGCCAGCCGAAACATGCAAACCACTGGAAAGCATCACTTTTCAGTCGTGCTGTATGCCCAAGTTCGTCACTCAGTGTCGCAAGAGCTAGGAGCCTGTGGACAGTGGCGGCCGCGTGCACGGTGGACTCCGGCCGCGGTGCGCCCAAGCCGGCGCGGCCGATGGCGCGGCGCGCGGCGCCCACTGCACCATATAAAGAGACGCGCGCGCGGCGCGCTAGCTGACAGCTGCCACGGTACTAGACTCTTTAGAGGCCGTGCTTCGAGTTCTTCCTGAAGTTCTGTCATCATCATGCAGTGCTCATGCAATGCAATTCTGATTCAAGAAGTCGAGCAGCACTCACGTTCTTGCCTCTTGATGCGCTCATGCCAATGCCAATGACCACTTTTCTTTTGAGGTGAAAGGATACGTGGAGCCGCAACCTGCGACCACAATGGCTGCTCCATGGCATGTCCAAATGCAGGCCACGCTGCTCCGCAATTGGAGGATCAAGACGCGTGATGGGGGGAGGACGTTGCAGGAAATCTTTCTGCCCGTGAGTGGTACTAATCCGTGCAACACCGATAAAGTAGCCAGGGCACTGCCTCATTTGGTTGCTTTTGTTTGCCCCAATTGAGGTTCATTCTGCATGAGACTTCACCACTTGAAGCGTCTCCTAACCTGTGCTCACTGACTACTTTCTTCCACCAGCCCGCTTTTGTTGCATCATCTGCATCCCTGGTCCTGAGTGTTTGGCAATTCTGCAAGAACACTTCAGGCATGAGTCATGTCTACTTCTTCCTTTAATGTCCTTCCCCAGGAGCCAATGTGGTTCTGGCAAATGCAGAGTTTGTGGCATGTGACATCGGCCAGCTGTCATGGTGACGAGCTGGGGGTGCCATTGTTAAGATGGAACTACAATCCACTGCCTTCACCATTTGCCTACTGTTAAGCTATACTTTTCTGAATGGCAGAGGGGAACGCTTTCCCCCATCTAGTCATTCTCATCAATGCCCCTTATCCTCGGAAGTTCATCCACCTTGCTGGCACTGATCATTTCGACAAGTTCTTGGGTTGATGCTGATCTCTGGGGAGTGTCCCCGGGCCAACATCGAGTCCAAGTCTGGGTTGGAATAGATGGATTGGGAGCTGCCTGGCTATGATGAAATAAGCTTACTTTCTGCGCAGATGTACATATTGCTGCTGCTGGTGTTCATGAAGGTGGTGCAGCCAGTGCTAAATTTGCCCGCGCTCCCCAGCCAGCCAATCACTGACGCTGTGTGCAACAATCTGGACGGGAGTGGCAGTGCATGCTGGGAGCTGGCTGACCGCTCCTATGAAGAGACAGTGGTAGGTGGCAGTAGCCAATTCTGACTCATGCCAGGTCTCCATTCCAACAGAAGTTGAACCAAAAACTTCAAAGTCTTCAAAGGTCCTGGTTGACAGTTGACCGACACTTTAATGGTCATCTGCTGTTAAATGATGGAAGTCTGTATGGTGTACTCTTCTAACATTCCCAGCGCAAGAGTGTCGCCTAGCGGCCAGGGTCTTATGCATCATTAGACTTGTTACATACTCATCGTGGTAGCAACTGAAGAGCGAGAAAATTGTGTTGCATGATGCAGCTCGGCTTTGTTCCTCCGGGGGCGGCGATTCAGACCGTCGTCCAGGGTGCCGCAAACTTTCTGGAAGCCACCTATCCCGGCCTTCCGACGCTGACCGTTAGAGGGTATGCGACGGAAGCCGAGCTCGTCACAGCATATAACCAGAATGCTGGGGTAAGGGCGCTTTTCAATCTAAGCACTGCAAAGACTTTGTTTCGATCCTTGTACTATGAGACCTTTGGCTGTAGATCAGACTCTCAATCATAAGAGCGGCCCGCAAATTGCAATAGACGCAAGACAGACTTGGGTGACAGATCATAAGCCTGACTCAGCCCAGATTAAGGGGGAAGTCAACCTGTTGGGGTTTCCAAAGTTTAGACTTCCAGGCAGGTATCCAATGCAGCCACCAACCACAATACCCATTGCCCTTATGTTTTTGGGCTTCCTATGCAGACGGTCTATGCCGGCCTGGTCTTCAACATACCTGAGCAGGCTACCGCACTGCCATCAGACATTGAGTACACAATCAGGATCAACGGCTCCTACCTTCCTTCTTCAAATGACAACGACTCACCGGTAGACAAGTCCTCATGCCGTGCACCAGATGCAGGCAGCTATCAGTTCCCCACCGCGTGCCCCACACAAAAGTATCTGACGTCAGGTGAGACCCCACCAATCTCTGTGATGCTTTGTCGCAGCATGTCTGATGCTTCGTTGGCCTTGGATTCGCTCATATTAAATTGCATCACCATTCAAAAGTGTCAGGATAGACGGGTTCAAGAGATTGCCGGCCTTCAGAGAAGCCTCTTCTGAAATTCCCCGTTCCTGGTAAAGCCTTCGTAAACTTTATGTGAAGGATCAATAGACAACTAGCGACTCGAAGCTGCTTGGAACGTTCATTCTCTTCGATCGCTGAATTGACCCTCCAGCTCCGTCTAGACGGAGCTCTCTATTGAGTTGATAATCTGGACGAAAGATGTATCCCTGAAAGCTTCGAAGGTTTCCAGAGCCCCTGAAAGTTCATCAGGCCTTCCGTGTGACAGGTCTGCTAGCTCTGGAAGGGGCTGTGGCCCACGCTCTTGCGGCCGCCGAGCTGCCCGAGTCGTGTGGGGCAGCGGGAGCGGGCTTGGGACACATGCACGCACAACAAAGGCCGCTGCCGCCCTATGACAAGGGGTTCGCATCTGTGAGTTTCCGCACTCTGCCTCTGTTCTGACTATCTGCATCAGGGGACCGATCCGACCTTCGAAATTGACGCAAATCAAGGTTTGGAGGTAGGGCACGTGAACGGGACATTGCAAAGCTCTCCATGTCGCAGCTAGCTGCCCGCCTCGCATGCGTCAGATGTCATGGCCGTTTGATCCCAAAAAGCTCTCTGGCTCTCTTATTGTGCTTCCTCCCTATCCAGCGGGTCTAGCGAAGGATGCTGTCGAGTTCAGTTTATGCCAGGGCGATAATGTTCGTCGAGTTCAGATCATGCCACGTGCCGCAGCTTGACCGTGTGATACCTAAGAACGCTGGAATCCAACGGTAGGTACACGGCCTCGGCCAGAGGCTGACCATTCTCCTCGATGGTCTTCCAGGTCCGGTTCCGTTTGTTTGCCGCCATGTACATGGTGTGGGCCCTTGCTCCCGTCCTCCAGAGTGTCGCCAGCGAAATCGTCCACGAAAAGGACGCACTCATCAAGGTGGGGCACAGCAGCCATCGGCTGACATGAGGAACCTGCAAGCTGCAGCCAAAGTCAGATTGTCACTGCTCGACCAAGTAATAAGCAGCCTTCGGAAAGACAAGTCGAACTAGGTTAGAAGCGGCAGTCATTCAGCATTCTCTCGGAGGCAACGTGCATTACGTTTGAAGGGATTGACTACGACAATTGTTGACTGTGTCAGGGTTAGCGTTCTGACCTGGCAGGCCGTCGACTCGAGAAGCGAACTCACCAAGCAGTCTTGACTTCAGCATCAATTCTCACAGGGAGTCATCCAGCCTCCACAGCCATGTTACCTCACCAAGGTGGATCTCATCGGTTCCGTGCATGTTGTCTGCCCAGGATTGCCTGCTGCAAATGGGCCTCATCGAGTCCGTCTACTGGCTAGCCTGGCTGCTCACGTTCGCAGTCACAGCTGCCATCACCACAGCGGTTGTGGTGAGCGAGAAGCTGCCACCCTGACATTGCAGAAGGCTTGCCATCTCTGCCATTTGTTTCGAGTGCTTCCTTTGCTTCTGCAGTTCGTCAAGTATTCTCATCTTCCTCTGATTTCAGTCTCGACTACCAATTGCTGCATCGACGTGAGTAGTAAGACGTGGCACTACATCTGCTTGACCCCCTTCTCCGCCCGGGCAGCCTGCGGTTCAGGCTGTCTCGACCTTTGGATCTCTCTGTTTAGGACGGCTTTCTCGACCATTTTCGGTCCGTATATCCAACCGCCTGTTTCTACCGCCTGCAAGGTGGCCATTGCATGGGCGACCGCCCTATTCGAGGCCTCCAGCGTAGCGCTCATGTTCCTGCTGGTGTATCTCTTCCTGCTCTCCTTGGTCGCCCTCGGCCTCGCCCTCAGCGCGGTCTTTACCAAGGTGAGCTGCGCGGCTGTCTTAGAAAGTTCTCATTTTGAATGCGGCGTTGGGGGAAAAGTCGCTTGGTCACGATCTGTTTGCTTGCCGTCTCGACGGACATTTGTTCCTGCCTTCTTGTAAGCGCATGTCAAAACGACTGACTTTCTCCATCTCTGTCGCTTTTCGAAGCAACCGCTCCGAAGTGTTCATTTGTCACGAAAGTCGAGACAAAGCAGTCTGTGAAGCACAATCAACATGTAAGGGTAACAGAAACCAAGTTTGTCGCTCTTGCGCTCCCCCCAGGCTCGCTCCGCCTCCGCGGCCGGCTTTTTGCTCATGGTGCTCGGCAGCCTGGCTATCTTCCCGATTGACCTCTTCAACCTGCCGTCCGGCGTCTGCGGCATCCTGGCCCTTTTCTCCCCGGTCGCTTTCGTGCTGGCCATTGACACCACTGTGATCGCGGAGGGCAGCGGGGACGGCATTCACGGGGGATTCCTCTTCTCGCGAACGGTGGGGAACGACCCGGGCGATCCGATGCACCCACTCAGCGTGGGCGGGGCGCTCTGCCTCATCGTGACGGACACGATTCTGTACTTGCTTCTGGCCTGGTGAGCGGCAGGCTGGAGACTGCTTGTTTCCCTCTGCATGCTCCCAAGATGCGTACAGCTTGTTCTTTGCTAGTCACGGCGCCTTTTGTCGTGGAGGGCTGATGGCAGTCGAGTTGCACGAAAGATCCGCCCGTTTTTCCGGAATCTCGCTCTTCGAAATGGTTCAGGGATGAACGTCGACATGTTATTGCTAGCCTGCAGCACATGGGGTCGAGAGTTCTCAGATGCATGGTTCCTTGTTCCCTAGATTTGGGAATGTAGTACAAACGAAAGAAAACGAGCAATTCCCACCCATCAAAGCATTTCCGACGATTTTCAGCAACGAGATTTTGGGAAACATCAAGAAAGCGAGAACGCGTCATCAGACAGACCCCAACTGCCTCCGTCCTATGAAAGGATTTACGTTGACCCACAACCAGGTACCTGGACAATGTGTGGCCACACCCGGGGCGGGGAGCCAAGCGGCCCTGGAGCTTCGTGCTGGATCGAGCCTACTGGTCTCCCCCCCCGGAGGGCTACCAGAGGCTGGGCAGCCGGCGCAACACGGAAGGGGGGGTCGTGGAGCTGGAGCAACTAGACGGGGACGACGGGGAGGACGATGCAACCCGTGAGACGCCTAAAACTCTGTTCTTATGTCAGGGTTTGAACGGACCGAGAAGTTCGGACAAACGATCAGCAGTTGGGAAGAGAGCGCTGTGCAAACCTTGCTCTAAGACAAGGTCCTTAGGCTGGTCATGTTTGCCGGCCCGGATTGGGGATTCATATGAGTACGTCGAGCCCCCATGAACATGGCAGCCGGCGCATGCTTCCGGAATGTGCTGTGCTCGAGGAGTGACGGCGGAGTCTACTCTAGTCCACGCCGAACTGTCCTTGGCAAGCGAAACCGCCCCTCCTCCCAAAACACTGAGTGTATAGGTCAACTGTTTTACCACGACCAAGAGAAAGAGCTCGCCCTGAACCTGAAGGCTCATCGCAAGATTCTGAGAAGCGCCCCTTGCGTTCTCCCCAGGGTCCGACCTCCAAATCGCGATCCGAGAGGACAACCCCGACGAAGAGCCCGTCGAACCCTCTCTCGCCGGCAAGGTTGCGATCGTCTTCTCCAATCTCCGGAAAGTATACCCACCTCGCCGGCACGGCCTCATCGGCCGCTCGGTCGCTCTGCTGACGTCATGGTGGCCGTTCGGGCGGGGGCGGGGCGGGGGATACCATCGGCAACGGGACAGCGCAAAGCGAACGAGCAAACCGACGGTCGCGGTCAAGGGCCTGACGATGAGCCTGTACGAGGGGCAGCTCTTTGCGTTCCTGGGTCACACCGGAAGCGGAAAGAGCTCAGTGGCGGGCATGCTGATGGGGCTGGTGCGACCCACGTCGGGGGAGGCGTATGTGTACAGCCACAGGGTATCGCAAGCGGGTGAGATTGACGTGCCCTGCGTGCCGGTGCTTATTAGATTGCTTTGGCGCTTGCTCCTCCTTCTGGATCATAGACATTCAAGGTGGTCGTGCTGTCCGTGTGCACATCTGCTTGGCTTCTCGTGCCCCGTTTGTCGTGCCTCCTGTCTGCCGCCTTCTGTCCCAGACCAATTTGTCGACGAGCAATGGTTGAGTCTGAGCATGTTACCAAAGTTTGAGAAACTCTCCAGCACTATGTTCCGCTGCAATCTGCAAACCGCTTTGTCTTGCCAGAGGGACCATTTCTGGGGCACAAAGAAGCGATGGAGAGAAACGGCAGTACACAAATACGAGTTGCTCGGCATTTGCAGATATGCTATGCTTCCTCTTCGCCCTTTATTCTGACACGCCACAGGCAAACAGCAATTGCCATGCTAACATCCCCCACAACACCTTCTTGTTCAAGTTGTTCAGTGTCCCTTCTTCCCCATGCTGACGTTACCGGCTTTTTTCTGCAGGCCCCGCCCTTCACAGCGGCTCGCTCCTGGGCGTGTGCCCGCAAAGCAACATCCACTCGGGCTTCCTCACCGCCGCCGAACAGCTCGTCTACGTCGCGACCATCAAGGGCGAAAACTCGTCTCTCTCGCACACTGCTCCCGGCCCCGACGGTACGACCGCGCCCGCGCCCAACGTGGACCAGACCGTTCAGTCGCTTTTGGCCGAACTAGGCATGGCTGCAAACGGCGACGACTTGGCCCGTACACTGGACGAGAGTGCGCGTCGGAAGCTGACGGTCGCATTGGCGCTGGTAGGAGACCCGCACGTGGTCGTGCTGGATGAGCCGACGAGGGGCTTGGACGCGATTTCAAGAAGCCAGGTATGCACGAAAGTTCTTATTTGCAAATCATTTAATCAAGGGGCGTTTTCATGGGTCTCCGCGTTGCTATTATCACTGAGTTTTGTTGTGTTTCACTGCATAAATAGGATGCAGACTTGCATCCTTGTGCAGGCGTCGATTCGATCCCTACGGCTGTCCTGACTTTGTGCCGGACAGATACAGTATCATCTCTGATGCTAGTATCCTGACTTGGCTGCTCTGTTCATTGAGTTGGAATAAGAGAATGAGTGGCCTTCGGGGCCCTTTGAAGGGCCCTTGAACACCTGGACTTGCTGATGCCGTCCCAAAATCAGGCGTGCCTGAGATTCATCCTGCTGGTTGCCAGTCGAGCGCACATAACGCACAGCTCCCAATGTATCTCCTATTGATGTCTTAGCTTGCATTGCACCTGTCTCACGGACTTAGTTTAAGAGGTCGCTTCTGGCCGCAACTCTGGATATACGACATCCATACAAAAGAGTCATGTTGAAAGTGCAGACAGATGGTTAATTTGGGGGCAGAGACACAGAGCCTCGTGACAGCACCTCGAGGCAAGCTTCGGGACGTGTTTTGTCCGCGCCATCACAGATGTGAAAGGCGCTCCTGCGGCAATGAGCGGGCGGTCAGTGCTGGTATTGAACGTTGTTTGATGTCACTGAAATTGGTGAGAGGAGGACGTTGTCTATTCTCCATCAAACTGGCTTAGCAGAGAGAAGCAAGCAAAATAAGATGTTTCCACGAAATGAAGACGATAATCGTGCGTGACTAGGTGTGGGAGGCGCTCCTGCGGCGTCGCGCGGGCGGGCAGTGCGTGGTGGTGACTACGGACAGCATGGAGGAGGCGGACGTGCTGGCGGACCGCAAGGCCATCCTCTCGCATGGCGTCGTCAAGTGCTGCGGCTCCAGCCTCTTCCTCAAAAACAAGTTTGGTGAGCCCCGCACTGTGCCCTGGGTGGGAACGGGGGCACAAGCTTGCGAGGCCCCATCTTTCGGGCTCCAACTAAAGCTTGCTCTTCCTGGATTCCTCGTCAACAGCGTTGAACCCCCTGAGCCTCTCGATCAAGAAAAAGGTCGGCAAGGTGGCGGTGCGCTCGAAGTTGCAAGACCGTGAATAGTCTGGGCTTTCCGGTTCGCTTCCCCTCGTACAAAATCGCTGCGCCTTCTCCGTCGGCATGTCCGGCCTTGCTTTTCGATGCTTCTGCAGGCTGGGTCATCTTACACAGCCTCATTGGTTTTCTTCAGCAGAAACCACAAGTATTCGTTAGATTGACTCGCTCTTTAGTCTGGAATCAGGAATCTATCACCCTGCACCCGACACCCCCCGATTCAATGCAATCAATGCGCAGGCACTCTCTTCCATTGGCCACAGTGTGGTACAATACTCCCCCTGTTTCTGCAGGTCTTTCTTATCTACTCCACGTAACAAAGACCGACAGGTTCGACGCCCCCTCCGTTCTGGGTCTGATCCAGTCGTCCCTTCCCGAGGCCATCCCCGTCCCCGGAACCAGGGGGGACCACGCCACTTACCGATTACCCCTCGGAAGGTCCTCGGAAGTTGCTTCTATGATGATGGAACTGACGGAGCGGGCGGAACAAGTGGGCGTGGCGGGGGGCGCGCTCGAGTCCACCACGCTCGAGGAGATCTTCATGCAATTTGCAGGTACGGCAATTGCTGACAGACAGCGATTCGGCCAATAGAGTTGTATTCTTCGTTCCGGTTTTGGTCGTTGAAGGTCGGTGAATACCCGTTTTACTATTGCAGTTGACTCCTCGTGCTGGTCTGGGGTGACTCTGCTTGAGTTCTCCTTCGGGCAAGGAGCACCGCGGGATGGCAGACCTCTGCGTCTGAAGAACAGTGCACGTGCTCCAAACTACAACCCCTCGTCGATCTCAAACGCGATGTTGCTATCAGCAAGCTCTGTTCCTGCAAAGCACAAAGGAAGTGCTCAAGTCTTCAGCCCTATGAACATGCAGTTTAGCCCCTCTTGTTTAATCCACCTCTCCAGGAGAAGCTGAGGAGGAAGCGGCCGCCCTGCCGCCCCTCCTCGAGTCCGCCGCGCACCGTGCGCCGCCCGACGATGACGACACCACGCATGAGAGTCTGCTGCACCATTCCGCCGAAGAGGACGGAACTTCCGGTGCAGACGACCGGATCGACCTCGGGTTTGACGCCGACGCTGCAGGGAAGCGCGCCACGTTCCGGCAGCAGTTTGTGGCGGTGGTTAAGATGCGGGTTAAGACGTACCGGCGGAGTCCCGGGCTGCTGTTCAACACGCTCGGCATGGCGCTCGTGAGTGGCTGCGACTTTATGCAGCATGCTGCAGATAGGTCAAAGGTGCTGGTGGTGACCCCGATATTGTTTCAGTACTGATGAAGGATCTCATTCGTGAGCTACTAATCACCGCAAACATGTTATGGTCGCTGGGATGCCTGTGAGTGAAGGTGAACAGGCGCTTACGCAGAAAATACCGCAGTAATTACGTTCCCGCTGGCTTTTCTGGCGTTTTGATGCAGCGCTCCAGCCAATCCTGGGATGTCATCACGGCTGGCCAAATGCTGGAGAGCAAAAGTTGCCATCTTTTGCCCCAGCATCCTGCAATCGGAATGCCATTCCAAAGAAACTTCGACGAGAGACCCAAAACCTGAAGGCAGCGAGCGTGGTTCCAACAGACTTTCTCCGATTTCTGTGCCAGATCTTCACGCTGGTGGCCATTCTGGTACAAGTCGCGTACAAGGACACGGCGGAAGACCCGGTCCACCTGGTGAACCCTGCTTACGGCAACGACGTCCCGATCTACTTTTCACCCCCAGATGGCGCACAGAACGTGTCTCAGGTCAGCAGGAGGCGGACACCTGTCTCTGCATCCTCGTATGGACCAATTTCGCGGTCGGTCTTGCACGATGAAGCTCCTCAAGGTTGCGTGGATGGCTATCAGGCAGTAGCATGTGCAATGAACTTGTGTACCTACATGTATCTTGTGGTGCCACCAAAGCTTTTCGTACCGAAAATTTCACACATTTCGCAAAGCGGGTTCAATCCATCTTTTATGTTTGAAAACCAGCACACTAGAGCCTTCTGTTTAGTGCAGCGACTGTCCGGAGAGAATCTGAGGTACTCTGTGACATGCGGCTTTTTGCGTCTCACTACGGAAGTTGCAAAGCTAAACGAGAGTCCTTCTTTGATTTTTCCCTCGTCGTTAGCCCCCCAAGAACTTCTCGCATGTGAGACGGTGTATGCAATCAACTGGTGCACTTGGCTGTTGCTTGATCGAAGCAGACCTCAGAAAGCAGTGTGGTGACAACGAAAATCGGCGCAGGGCACATTTGACCATCTGACTGTTCGAACCGCTGCTCCTCAGGTCACGACCGTCTTGCGCAAGTTCGGCCCCAACATCCAGCAGTACGACTCCGCCGCCCTCGCGGCCGCGCTCTCCTCGGCCGCCTCGGGGGATCCCTCCGACTTCGTTGCCGTCTCGTTCGACGCCCTGGACCTGCCCGGTTGTTCCGCCCAGTACACGGTACTCTATCAACCGTGGCAGATGCACCAGCTGCCGACGCTGGCTTCCATGCTCGACGCGGCGATTCTGGAAACGATGAACGATCTGGTCAGCGGCGCGGTGACCACGCTCTCGGTGTGGTCCAAAGCGTTGCCGTACCTGGATGCGGAGTACGTCTTTGGCTACTTCGTTGGGGCGTTCGTGTGCCTTAGCACGCTCATGATCCCGCCGCAGCTAGGGGGGCAGGTGAGGGAACGGATTTGTAGTTGCCGACACTTATGTTCAAATAAATCTGCGAAATATATTGCCTTGCTCTAAGATCTGGGAATACTCGGGAACTCGTCGTGTCCATGAAACTGCGATATCCAGGCCTTGCTCTGAGCTTTGAGAATTCTCGGAGACTCGTTGTCTAGAAGCGACGCCTTGTCCCGTTTACAGAGTCTACGATGAAGCTCTTCGTGTAGGTCGTTCTGGTAAGTTAGTCGGTCACGTTGCCTTGCCTTCAAAATGCGAGCCCAATCAGAGCCGACGCGTTCGTCCCGCTTTCGCGCTTCACATCTTAGAGGAGTCTGTATCTCCAACAAGAGCCAGTGCGAGAAGCTACTTCCAATGGTCAGCGCAAAGGCGACTGCGGTGTTTCTGCTCAAGCCCAATCAGAGACTCGCCAATTATAGACTCGCCCATTCTTTCAGTACACAGCAAACAACATCTCAGGACGCCTCTATTCGCCCCCCCTATTCAACCATTGTCTGGCATCGTGGCATGCAGTCCGAAGCTAGACATGCACGGCAGTGACTCACTCTACCCGGCCTCATTCTTTAAGTTCGCGCTCAGCCTGACACTCCCCCCCTCCCGCAGGTCGTCTCGGAGCGCGAGATCGGGCTGCGCCCCCTGCTGCGCGTGGCGGGCTTGCGCAGCTTCCCCTTCTGGTTGGGCACGTGGCTGGGCGACGCGCTCTTCATGGCCATCACGTACCAGCTCATCACCGTCCTGGGCTCCTGCTTCGGGCGCACGCCGTTCCTGAAACCCGCCATGCTAGTTCTGTTCGTGCTCAACGTGCTGGCGCCCAAGGCTCAGCTGCTGATGGTCTACGTCTGGACGTTCGGCACGCGCAATGGCCTCGCGGCGGCGTCCAACCTGTCCGTGCTCTTCTTCACAGCCGCCGTCATTCCCTACTTCTTCATGCTCACCATCTGGGCCGACGGTGCGCGCGCTTAGTCAACTTTTTCAACTTCTCGTCAGCCGTTTTTGCGTTGTCTTTCTTGAATGTGGGCTTCCATCTACACTTTCCAATGCTCAGCCGTTTCTGCTGTTTCAGCCGGTTCTTGTTTGTCTTTTTTAATACCTCGATGGACGGGGACGGTGACCACACAGCTCACAGTCGCTTGCTGATAGATTCCAAAGCCCGCAAGCGGGATTTAAAACGCAAGTCTGCTCTGACGTACTAGAGACATTCCCCTTTTCAAATTTGGAGTCGGCTAGAGAGAGAGAGAGAGAGAGAGAGAGAGAGAGAGAGGGCATCCTGATGCCGTTCTGCTGCTGTTTGATTTCTCCATGTTGATCAGACCAAACTCACACCGGATCAAGTCCGAAGCCCACAAATGACAGAAGCACCTCAGAACCTACTTTCCAGCTCCAAGCATACAGCCACACCTACAACGGTAGTCGAGCCTCGATGTCACCCCAAGTTCACGCCTCTTTTCGTTCCGCAGGCACCTCGTCGATCGTCCCCTTCCACACGATCATGTCGTTCATCAATCCCCCGTATGCGCTCCTTGCGGGCTACCACTTCATCAACTACACCAACGCACGGCTGACGGGCAAAAACGGCGAGGGCCCGCCCGCCAGCGTGTCGGCGGGGGCGTACTTCCAGTGGGACACGCAGATACCGGTTACGCTGCTTGGGCTGACCACAGCAGCCGCGCTTTACGCCCTGAGACTGTGGTACGTTTTTCGAGCTTGGAGTTTCCATCGCAACAAGTTCGATTTTCTGCTCCAGATACGACGATTTGCTTCTTAACGCGACCGTTCTCATAAGTTAGTGGATCGGGCGTATTAAGGAGAGTTCGGGAAGGGCTTCAAGAGCGGATCGGCGAGCCGGATCGGCTCTCTTTGAACGGACTTTGACTGTCACCCAAACACAATCTCTGCTGACCTGGGCGTTGGGCACCCCTCAATTATGAGTCGTGAATCCCATCACCGCGAAACATCTCCACCAGAGCAGCTCAGTCCCGTTTCACTTGTCAACAATAATACTATTGGTCTGTCTTCGTCGCAGGCACTTGGAGGTGAAAGCTACAGAGCCCGAGACTCGGCAGGAAGCGCCGGTCGAGCTCTCGGACGCCGCCGCGGAGCCTCCATTAGAGCCGGAGGTGGCGGCGGAGAAGCAGAAGGTGGTGCAGAAAGGCGCGGCGTGGGAAACGCTGGCGCAGAACGACACGGCTGTGCAGGAGCAGGAGGACGCGCTCACACTGTGCTATGGGCTGGGAAAGGTACGGGGGTCGGAATAGGTTAGATGCTGGTCTGCATTGTGGAGCTGGAAACCATGGGGTTTAGTGCAATTACTTCATGGAAAAAAGTCGTTTCCCAGTCGCTGTCGTTATAGTCTAAAGAAGGTTCCAGCGTGGGACACGGCTTGCATAATGAAACAATTTTCGCTGGGTAGACTCGTTGATATCTGCATGCGTGTTTGTGCACCACAACGAAAGCTCCGCCAGCGGGTCCCTCGTAACAGCCGAGACTGTTCTGCGAAACGAAAGGTGTCAAGTTTAGACAAGTGCTCTCGCAGAGCAAGGAGGATAAGCGCGGTGACTGGTTCGGTCTGGTGAGATCCTCTCCTGTGCTGACCTCGTCGTTTTCCCATAGACATATCCACCGGTCTTGGAAGACACGGAGATCTCCCCCCCGGTGGTGGCGCTGCAGAACTTCTGGCTGTCGGTGGGGGCTGGAGAGGTCAGTGATTCGAGCTGAGTTGTGTCTCTGAGCCAACTTTTTAAGTTCTAGAGCGCGTTTGTCATAAGACTCCCCACACTTCTCTTGTTGCAGCCATTGTAAATGCTTGCGTGGAGCACCCACCTTCAGTCTCGCATGACGTCTCCATCCTACGAACCAGTCGATCTGTCAATGGCAGCACCGGTTCCTCTTTTCTTTGACATCCTAAGCTCCAGAGTGCACGTCATTGGATCCTCCTCCGTTAACAAAGGCCGCTCTGATGGTGCCTTCAGACGGCCAATCCAAACCCGTAAAGATCACGTTGATAGTCAGTGAGGTTATTGATCCCTTTTTTTCCGCGCTCCCAAACAAAAACGACCGTTGCATTCAGACCCCGCCGCCATTTCTGTGCAGACCATCGTGTTGGTGGGCCCTGCGGCTGCGGGCAAGAGCACGCTACTGAGCTGCTTGGCGGGGACCACTGAGGTGACGCACGGCGACGCGCTCATCTGCGGCCAGAGCGTGCGCTACAGCTACGAGTTCGGGAACGGGGGGAAGGTCGGCTTCTGCCCGCAGGGAGACGTGAGGACACGTGTACTAGGATCTTTTCTTTGTTGTCTCTTCGGGTTTTGGTGTCTTCCGCTTTCTTTTACCCGCACAGAGACCGCCGCGTGTAGTGTCGTCCATAACAGTACCCAGTCGAACAGTCTGAGGATAATAACGTGGACAAATCGAGACGGCCGAGATCGAGCCAAGATTGAGCCAGGAGGGATTGTCGATTCTCACATCAACTGCTTCGTGTGGTCTGAGATGAATGAAGGTGCCACGAAAGTAAGGTCAGGTGCTTTTTGGAGATCATTCAGCACTAGTGCAATGCACCCAGCTGGTGCGCGTCGTCTTTTGAGTTATTCGATTGTTTAAATCTACCACCATTGGAGGAGGAGAGTGGGCAAAGTCAAGGTGCATCGGTGCGATGGTCCTTCGTCACAGCAGGTCATGAACGGTGTTCCGAACGTTTTACGTGGATCATCTAACAGCAGACGTAGAGAACGAAGACATACCAAGACTGCAAACAGGACGCTCAAGAGTATTTTCAGACCGCTGAATAGTGCGCTTCTGCATTTCTGCGCAGATTCGATTTGTTTGTTTGCCAGGAGGATACAACCTCGAGAATGAAGGGGACCCGAAACACTCAATCTACGGCGTAACATAGGTTTGTCATTGAAAGCCACCGGACAAGGATGAACTGAAGGCATTGACGAAAGCTGCGTCTCGTTCTCCTGCGCAGGTGGTGGCCGGAGCTATGACTGTACGCGAGCACCTCCAAATGTTGTGCACCGTGCGCGGTCTCGCCGCGTCGGGCTCTCTAGCAGTCGACTCGGCGTTGCTGTCTGCGGAGATTTCTGCCGAGGAAGCCAAGCAGCTGGCCCGCAACGCGCCACCTGGCACGCTGAGGAAGCTCCAGCTGGCGATGGCGCTTCTAGGCGGCCCGCGAGTGCTGTTGTTGGACGAGCCCACGTTCGGTGAGAAAACGAACTGGCCGAGCTGAGCTACTAAGTGGGCTCAAGCCTGCGCTCAAAATATCCGGTTTGCTTCGAGACCTGAAGCACTGACATTTTTGGAAGTTGGATGGGAGTCCGCTCAAATCCAACCAGCTGCTAGTTCGCCTTGCTTTTTGCTAGTTGCTCGTGCTGCGAATCAAACAGTGGGTCTGGTTGCCAAACATCGCGGCCACAGCGTTTACCTTGGACGAATCAAACACACGTTCTGATTCCGACGGTATAGAAGATATCCTGTTCTTTCGTTCGTTTGAATACTAGTATTGCCAGGGCTTCATTTAGCTGATGGGGGCCCTCGAGGGTCAAGGCAATCCTGCGACGTCTTTGCGAATGCAGACCTCAGTTTTTCTGCTAGGAAGCTACTCCCTGATCTCTTCAACTAGGTTTCTTGCGTCCGCGCAGGCATGGATGCGGCAGGGCGGCAGGCCGTCTGGTCCCAGATCAAGGCTGGCTCCGCAGGGCGGGCGACGCTCATCTGCACCAGCTCGGTCGAAGAAGCGGAAGCACTGGGGTAAGTGCAAAGGCAGACTAGATCTAGCAGCTCTGCAGTAGAGAGTCTGAGCCCAATGGATGCTCCTTTGCATGTGATTATGCTAGGGCTGAGTCTGATCGGTGCTACTCTGACGTATGCCGTATCCTCTCCTACGGATGTACTCGACATACGTGATGAAGACCCTCTCTTCCGTCGCTCTTCTCCATAAGAATATATGGCTTGCAATTCTATTTTACACCCCTTCGTCGATCTACTTTGATGGCCAAGTTACGACATTGGAAATATTGACACTATTCAAAACAAAAGAATCATTGGTTAAGCCGGGGATTTGTTTTGTTTTCCTTCTCACCTTTCGTCTTTCTCGATCTTCTAGCCTTGTTCTCGCGGATTTCTTCGAAGCGACAGTGTGTACCAAGATCCTCTACTCACAATTTGCTGCTTCTCGTGCCCGCTGCTCAGGACCCAGGTGGGCGTTCTGGTGAAGGGGCGGCTTCGATGCCTGGGCTCCCCCCAGAGCATCAAGAAAAAGTACGGCAGCGACTACTCGCTCATCGTGCGCGCGCATCCCTCCAAGCTGCCCGCTATACGCACCTTCATCAACACGCTCTTCCCCTCCCCCTCGACGTCGTCCGGGCGCGAAAACGGCGGCCCGCGCAGCTTTGCTTCGGAGAGCGACTCGGGGGGCCAAGCGCGGTTTGGTGTGCCGATCCAGACCTTGCCGGAGCTGGCCATGTTGTTGCATGAATTGGAGACGAAGCGGGCGAGCTTGGGGATAGAGGACTACTCTGTGAGCCAACCGACTCTGCAGCAGGCGTTCTTCCGGCTTAGCAAGGATGACGCCGGCCAGCACGCGGGCTAGGTCGGTTCAGTCGTGGACAGGCGGAACCGGGAATTATTCTTCTGAGCGTACGCTCCTCCTTTCGGCGCCATTTGTGGCACCTTCGAAACTTTTCTACACGCAGCGTCGACGACCAGTCCTGCCGTGCTCGACGCTTCACGAGTTAGATGTCTCTATAAATGAACGCACAAACCGGAATATGCAGAATGTTCCACTTATTGCGAGTCCAGTCGAACCCGTAAATGATGAGTACTTGCCGGCCGTCCATTTCACGTGTCTATCGAGCATACACACCGATTGCTGCAAATTTTCGATTCGCAGCAATATCGCATAGACGTTCTTGTACACATAACAACCCTCGAGGCAATTGTTAAGTGCATCCAGCGGGGCCGAGCTAAGTTGCATCGCGATCGGTGATCTGAAGTCACGTGGTGGCCGTGCGTGACTCGCGGGGCAGTTGTATTGGCCTTCGAAGGATCATGGCCGGTGCTCCCGGCAGGCCGCGCTGATTAAGTGATGCATCAAGCATAGCCATCCGGACAACGATGCGATATATTACTGACTTATTGTGCCAAGTGTTCAAAGCAACTTGGCAAGCTGTATACATGCAACGCGCGCGGCATGTAAGGAGTACCTCTGTATGAAATCATGATCTCACCTTGAGATTGGTGGCAGGCTAGTCGTCGTGAGTCTCTGGTCCTTACAGTAGCCTGCAAGCTAGCGAACCTTGGAACATCGTAGGGGGCACTGCCGTTGAGTGTTCAACAGGCGGACCGCAACGGCACGTTCAAGATACCGCCGCGCGCAGCTTTGCGTAGTCGGCTTATATTGTGACAAGGATGAAATTCTGCGCCAGGCAAAGTGACCTGGGGTGTCACTCTAATCAGTGGTGACACGATGTGCTCAAGTGGAAGCAGTCTTGGTGATTGTGGTCTCAGTTGATCATTTACATATGAGAATCTGGCTTCTTGACTCTACAATTGAAGCCATTTCTATCGCTCTGTACATATGGTCCAGGAGTCGTTGGTTCGGAAGAGGTCTGCCTCGGTCGATCAGGCGGGATTGCAAGCGTTCTGTATTCTGCTCTAATTGTAACAAGATACACGGTACAAAAGAGAAAACCAGTTGCGAGCAGCGTAGTCAGTGCAAAAGCTGTGCCTTGTTTCCTCTGGACCGTACTTTCCGAGAACTTCATTGCAAAGTGTGAATACTCCACGTCATAAACGCCTTCGCGACAGCCTCCCCAACCGCACCCCCCTCACTACTTCCGACCCAGTATCATCCACCGTGGTCCAAGAATAGTGCCCCTCTCGGAGCTCCGAGAAACGGGGAGCCTCAACATCCCAGCTGCTAAACGGGGCGTATGGCCGGGACGAAATCGCCTCTAGGGCAAGCCGGTTGAGTGACGCCAGCGTGACGTACTTCCTGCGGCACTCGGGCATCCACGACGGCGCGGTGCGCCACACGAGGCGGCTCTGCGGGCTGAGTAAACTTTCCCCCCAGTCTAGATACGCGGGCAGGTGCTTGTTGAACGCCTGCCACGCGTCCGTGCACCAGTAGGCCGTCCAGTGCCCGGCGTCGAGCGAGATGACGTCAGCACCTGCAGAGACGAGGAGGCTGAGAAATAGCAGGACTTGTGAGCCAGGTTCGCTCAACCGACATGCTGATCGTAGCTACATTCAGAATGCACCCTTCCTACGTCCGATGGGTAATCTCCGTTTTCTTTTGTTTAGATGGGTCTCCAGATCCTTGGTTAGCAGTCCGAGTCCTGAGAGCACTTGCCCAGCAGAGGGAGAATGTCAAAATGCTCATCACAGATTGTAGAAACGTATAACATTAAAGACAGTGTACGACAGTACCACAGGCGGTTGCCACAGGCCCTGCCTGTGGTGTAATGAAAGCACAACCTACCGGGCTGGATCTGCGGGTACGAGTTGGTCTCGTTTCGCCCGGAGTACATGCCTCGGTCGGTGCAGCCAAACTCGCCGTTGGCATAAATCCTGCACGAACGACGTGGATGCGGTCCGGGGATTCCTCAGCAAAGAAGGAAACATGAACGAGGGCTGCATTGTCAGATCAGAGGAACCAGTTGGAACCAGTGTCCTTGCGACGTCCGTCAATGTTTAACGGACAAACTAATTGTGAATGGCTTTTGAAGGTGATAATCGAAGATGACAACACATCTGATCCAGGGAGTCCGTTCTCACTATTTTCTTTGACTAAAGGAAAAGGAGCACTTTTGTGGTAAAAGCCAGCTGTTGTATCGGCTGGGTTCGAGCCGACGATTGATGGACGTCTCGGAGCCATTGATTGCAGTCTTGACCGTTTGCTAGCGATGTTCAATGCGTTCAATCTGTGCTCACATCCTCGGACCAGCTTGCTTGATGCGGAAAACACGGCCAACTGCAGGATCAAACATTCTTGATGACCTGGATTGCAGGTTGGCCTCTGCTGAAGGAAGCGCGTTTACAGCATAAACTCTCCCAGAGCAGACGAGCCACAGTGTCTACATTCACCAACTAGACGAGACACGACACTCAAAGTTCATCACAAGACCTGCGCGAACAAGGCCTGCCCTCGAAAAATCCAGCTCTGACCTTACATCTGATCACGAGAATCTCTACTGGGCTAGATCGGTCTAGTTGCTTTCATAAAATGACTCCAAAGCGTCCTGAAGGGGCCTGCTTCAGCGAACGGTGCCGACATCTTTACAACAAAAGCGGGTCCGGGCTTTTCGTTCCCCAAACAGCTCTTGCAGCCAATCTCGATGCATTTCGATCTTGACGAGACTGGAAACGTGCAGCCACACAATTGCAGTCCATTGCAAGCAAGTTTGAGTGAGAAGAGCAAAGCAGAGCTAGGATATTACAACGGGGAAGTTATGAAAATGAAAGCAGAGAAAAGAAATTGCGGCGAAGGCGTTAAGGTGGTGCAATATAGACGCAACACAAGTCGGGGTGGGAGAAGTTGAGGTGGGGCCTGCGCTATGCTTCTGGCCGTCCCACAGATCTCGAGAGACAGGGCATGAAACAACCCTGGTTTAGTCTAATGAGGATATACGGAAGAGATTAACAATTGCCAGCACTTTTGTAGCTTGCACAATTATAGATTTGCTTGAGTGTACATCGGGTTTACTCACCCATCTACCCAGTAGAAGTGCAGATGCAGTTCCCTCTCCGGGTCGCCCGCGTTGATCACCTCCTTCATGTCGTGCTTGGGCTTGTTGAGGTCGTCGTCCCCAATTGGGGCACCCAGCAAATTCTTGAGGTGCTGATAGAGTACGCGCTGATGGCAGTCCCCTACGAACAGCACCCGCCGGAAACCCTTCCTCCGCATCAGGTATGCGTAGTCCGCCGCAGGAACCACCGGTGGGGCGCACGGGTGATTAGTCCACTCCCACTTGTCCTCCCCCTGCTTGACCCACTGGAAACCCTGTCCGTAACTACAGGGGGTCAGTTGACCACCCCCCTGCCTAGGAACAATGGTGACGCTAAAATCGGCTAGCTTTTCCAAACCGCTCGCTGCGTTGCAGCCCCCCAGAATAATAGCCTGGTAATCCCCGGCATCCCACAGCCGGAAGCTAGCCGTCCACGACGCTCTGGCGGGGCTGAAATGATTGGCCTGCAGCTCTGCGACTGCTCTGGACGGCCCCAGAAAGTACAGTACAATCTCCTGCGCCTCCTTATTCAGCGTATCCCAGTAGGTCTCGTTTTCTGAAAGGACGGTCAGACTGCACAGCACGCCAACCACACATTCGCAAGGCCCGTCTACCATTATTCCTTCTGCCAGGTGTCGGAACTGCGCCGCACCACACTGGGACCCAGCCAATGGCATCTCGCCACCTTGCTCCCCTGTTCGAGTGCCTCCATGTAGTTTTGCATCCTTCAGTAATGGATTCGCCGCCAGCCCAGCTGTGCCACCTCCTGTTTCTCGTAAGCTGCTGACACCTGGCAACACGCCAGTGTGTGCCTCGCTTCCGCTTACTGCTGTCAGACTCTCGTTTGTTTTCAGAGCTTCTGCCAGCTGTTGCTTGAGACTTAATACCTTCGCTTCCAGATCTCGGGTCTTCTCAAGGAGCTCCACCTGTTGATGGAGCTGGGCAAGGCTCTCAGCTTCCTTGCTGCTGCCATCTGTCACTTGTGCAATGCTGCCAGCTGTACTTTTTTTGGTCGGTTGTTCCAACGTGCGTTGTAGTAGGAGGCGAGAATGTAGCACTTCCTTTGTGGTATCACATAAGCTGAAACCACTCTCAATTCCGGCATCACGAATCACAGCCGATAACAGGCACCCAAGCACGAGGCCGAACAGAAACGTGAAGGAAAAGACTTGGCCTAGTGTGGCATGCTTGGCCAGGTGAGAGAAGGGCATCTTGAGTTTTGGCAAGGTTTTGTCTCTCTGCGCACTTCACTGCCTCCTTATATAGGCTCGTATTATTGCCGTTGTTCATGCTGAAGATACGCCCATCGGCGCATCATGCGTCCAGTTCCAAGCGATTCTCTCTTGCTCTTTTCCCCCCCGCACCACTGGCCACAGCTTTAACTATATACGTACTAGAGCTGTAGCAATTGTAAGCTTGCATACAAGCCCGCTGACTTTTGGAGATCACTTTAATGCATATCTTGTAGACAAGCTGTCCACCCCAGTCACAGCTTGGTTTGATGCAGCGTAATATTGGCGAGAATCTGAAGGCCTTACGCAAGCCCCTGATCGAGCTCCTGGCTCTAGTTTCTCAGGCTCTGCCAATCACAGTGTAACCTCATGACATACACTAGGTTATATAAGTAGGAACGCCTGCACGAGATGCATATGCACGCGCACCGGTGATCAAGAGGTGCGCAAGACTCAGGTAGGACTACCAGCTTTAACACAGCTTGCAGAGGAGTCCGCGGATGAACCTGAATGTCTGCAGCGCTGCATTCCTGTTGCTCGTATCAATCATTCAAGAATCAATAACGTCTTTTTCGACCTGAGGTATGCGTGCACTTTTACCTTTCTTCAGCAACTCATGCAACTCACATGAGCTGCAGGAAACATCATCAAATTTTCATCAGAAAGCCCGTTTTGCAGTGGACACTTGAGTCACTGGACAGTGCACTAGTCCACGTGCACGTCAGGTACAGAAATGGATGTACGTACCGTACCTATTGAAGGACACACCTTGATTAAATTGTGTACGATCGACCGGCACGCCGCACTGGGTACCTACCTACAGTACGGTAATTTCTCGGTCTCAAATACAATAGGTACTAAGGTATCCAGACCGGCCGACAAAGAGGTACATTATGGAGCGCCGCTTGAGCTATCTAGGTACTCGCGCAAACTCTGACGACGCTTTCGCAGGTACAGGTACAACCCCCGGCTCGGTACTTGGACAAGCCGGCCACCGGTTTCGACGCCCTAGGAATCTTAGAGATATCGGGCAGATGATAAGGTCATGCCCGGGAGCAGGTGCGATTACCCAGGAAGAAATAATAGATTTGGGTTGGTTTGGGTGCGGACTCTGGAGCGGATTAAATAACCGGATCGATCACTAGTTTGTCTTTGTTCGACAGAATGCCCTTTGACCACCCGGTTCAAACCAATTATAGGGGTTCAAAGATCCATTGATCGACAATATGTGATTTTGCTTTAAGCCCCGGGCACCACGCTTGCTCCACAAGGCTTGACTCCCGGCGTCGCAAGCCGGTTTTCAGCCGGTGGGGTGCCGTTCTTCGCATTCAGCAAGGTTCAGCTCACGACCACCCGTCCAGTGGGACTGTGCACGGTGCCGTTACCGCACACCGGTAACAGCTTCTATCTCGGCGATAGTTTCATGTGACCTGCAAGTTGCCGAGTACCGAGTATGGGTACGCAGCTTTGCAGCATGCCAAAGCAATGATTGGTAGGTACTAATATTTGTTTACTTCCAGTACTCCGCCCATGGAAAAGGCCCCGACATGCGGAAGTTGCAACAGAGCACAGCGACTAGGCACTACCGGATGTAGAGCCCACAGCACGTGTGCATCTCAACTTCGCTGCAGTTTTCTTCATGGCGCCTACCTATTTGCAAGCTGTAGCTGCCAGCTCGCAGCTCAAGTGTCCTAGTACATATCTGCTTGCGAGCTGACATTTCTCACCATTGCAACGCAATGAACCATGTTTCTTCAGCACGAATTGAAGCTTCATGGTCATGGACTAAGCAGTGATCTCCCAGAACCCCATAACTACTCAGGACCATACACCTTGTAAGTGTGACAAGGAAACAGTTGCCTGATCAATCCCGCTCTGCGCATCTATCAGAACAAGGCGCGCTGCAGAAAAACCAAGGTGAGGAAAGCGGGTGACATTGGAAGCCCATCAGCAAAATGCTCATCAAGCATGCAGCCGGCAAGAGGCTCGTTCTTGCATTTATTATGTTTTGGAATATTGAGTCTTTCTTGACCTGTTTTGTGCAGGTAGACCACAGTGAATGTTGTTGCGCGCATCCCCAATTGAAAGAGCAGCATATTTTCTACTGCAGTTGGTAAACTCAGTTCCTCACTCCCCTGGAGCGCTCCTCGCACGAGCATGAAGCTCCTCAAGCGAGGGGATGCGCCCCCCCTCGGGGGTGGGGGCATGCGCTTTGGGCCCATGACAGCGGTCCTTTTATTTGTGATGGGCTTTGGACTGAGCTCCATCCTGCAATCCCTCGGATCTCTCAACATGTCGTCGAGTGCGTTTGACAGCTCTTTTCAGCAGCTGTACCACAGCTTTGGCCTGCTGCTGCCGTTCTGTGCCGGTCCGACGGTGAGATTCTTCTCTGCTTTAAACGACCTGTTGGTCCTTCTTAGTCTTTGAAAGGCACTGAAGACCCCAGAATGCAGATGTCTGTTATGTGAATGAAGAACTGCTTCGACGGGTCACTGCTTTTCTGAAATGGAAGGGAGGACATTCGGCCTATCAAGAAAACGTTGTCAGACTGCCACAGATCCTTAGCCAACTTTTATGTCCCCCCTGGAAAGCAACCGTAGGCAAGTCTGAGACAAAGCTTGGCACACAGACCACAACTTTCAGGATTAAATGTCAAAGCTGTAGCGATTCCACTACAAGCCATTTGGAACACACAAGATATCTGTGCGTACTCCCTTCTACCATCTGGTAATTTACTACCACCTTTAGAAGACTGAATTGCAGCTTGGACGAAAGTGCTAAATTCCAGAAACTTTGCTGGCCTTGCTAAACAGACACACATTATTTTTTCATTATTTGGTTGTCTCTTAAGGACCCGATTGTAAGCAGAATTGGGCTAGAATGTAAAGAGTAGCATCAATGCTTGACGCTCCACAGATAATCTCTTCTAAAGACGATAAAAGATGGTCAGGGTTCTAAAGATGCTGTTCTTAAGATTCTCTGGAAAAAGATTTCTTCTTAAGATGCTATACCGTCAAGATGCTCTCTGCTCTCGACCTAGAAATCACAAGCTGTCTTGCATCAATATAGTGAAGGGACCCACTTGAGTGGTGCCAAAAGTATGACCCTGCACCTAGAGCTCTTTGGACAGTGGGTAGGAGACCTCAAAAATTGATATAGCTTTGTGAAAAAAGGCTTTTAGTCTTGTACAATTGATACTGTTCACACAATTCTGGGCTTACCACTGCACAAGAGCAGAACCTCAGATGATGAGCCCTCCACATTGCCAGCAATCGAGTCCTTTTTCCCACCCCCGTTCTGCAGGTCGTCTCAGTGGTGCGGGAGGGCAGTGTGAACACGACCCTGGCGACTTTGACAGAGAAACTGTCAAGAATGGAAGCAACAACGGAGCTAAAGGCGGGGGCGTTTGGAGACCTCACAGCACGCATAGTGGCGCAGGTTGAAGGGTCCGCAGCGGGCTGGAAGGAAGCGCTTGCAGGCGTAAGCGCACAGTCCCTGTCTGTTTAAGAAATCCATGCAACTTTCCTCAAACTTGTCCATCTTCGAACCACGAGGCTTGCCGCGCTTCTGTTGATTGGATGTACAACCTGTCTGCGGAGGAGAAGGAGAGGCTGGGGAGCCCACTCGAAAAGCTGTTGCCCCTGCCAGACTGGCGCAGCAGACAGTGGTTTCCTGGTAGCACTCTACTATGATTCGAAACTGAGAGGAAACTGGCGGTTTAGTGCAAGATCAACAGATCGACAGCTCCTAAGCAGATGAGGTCGGCTATCTGGTTTCATTTGGCTGTCTAGCCTTTGACTTTCGAGGAAAGGAGCTTTCTTTGTCGTTGCTAAACTGGTACCTCAAACGTTAGGGGCTTCTATCAGCTTGTGCCTTTCATTGAGAAGAAGAAGTCCCCACAGCAGAACCACACCCAAGAATGTTCGCGGGCAGTGTTGTTAGACAATATCTGCGAGCAGCCACTAAAATGCTGTTTGCTTCCAATACTTGCCTTAGTGGAGTCGACCAGAGCAAACCGAACGGCATCTTCCATGACAGGTCGAAGCCAGACTCGCCAAGGCGCAGGAGTCGGTTCCTGACCGCAAGCTAAGCGCAGAAACGGACGAAAATGTCCCTAGTGAGGAGGAAGTGGATAAGCTATGGGAGGGATGGTCGAGCGCGTATGCTGTGGAGGACCTGCACTTCAAGGGCGCTCCAGTACAGTCTCCAGGAATGCTCCCGCCCCCTCACTTACAGGTAAAGGCTGTTGGCGGGATAGCAAGGTGGATTAGGAAAAGAGTAGCTTGGGACCGAAAAGAGAAATTTGACGTTCCCTTCGACTTTCGCGGCACATGTAGTGTCACGATGATTGAGAAGCTTTCCGTTTCGTAGGTCGATGTGATTGCCGCTCTAGCTGGTGCTCTTTTAGACAACGCCCAATTGCTCCGTTTTTTTCAGAGTCCACTTACTAGGAGAGAGCTTCGGCAGTGCCGTCTGCAGAACCCTTGTGATTTGATTTCTCCAGTTACGGAACTCCTTTCGCAGTAGAATTCCTTCGAATCGAACCGTGCTCGTTTGAGCTCGTACTTGTAGCTTGTAAGAGCGCATACTTTTAAAGCGCCTCGTTGAACCGATACTGCATAGGGGGTTCGTAAGCCGAACCCAAGCCGGACATTTAAACGTTCTTCTGATTGAGCAATTCCGCATTTTGACTGATTAGCAGCGCCTTGTCAATTGGAGATCCCGTGAGGAAGCCCTTCATAAGCCGTAACTTTGGCGTACTGAGAACAATGAGGGGCTGTTTTTTGCTGGGTTTGGGAAGCTGAGGCTCCTGGTAATCTGAATGTAGAATGCAGTCTGAGTCTTTCTTAGTCTCAATCTCTCTTAGCTTAAGTCTCAGATCTAGAAAGGCGTATGTTCCGCTACAGGACTGCGCTAAAGTGACGGCGGACCGTACAGCCTGGGAGACCCGGGGTGAAGACGGGGCATTACCACTGTGGCACAGCGGGCACATATTTGGCCAGGGCGACGGGGGTGTGAATACCTCCCAGCCCCCGTGGGTGTACGGGGCAGACATCGACAACATCCCAGCAACACGGCGTGCGCAGGCGGACATCTGGGCGCATCAGCATCCAGCTGTAAGGAAAGCTTTAACTGGGCACATTTTTCACGCCGCAACAATGAGTTGCACGCCGATGGGAGTTCTGTTCTTCTTGGCTGCGTCGGTTGGTTCAACGGTAGCTTGACGGGGGCAGGATAGGAAACCAGCAGAAGGTTAAGCAGACGGCTAACAGCATATTGATCAAAGATTGACGGCAGAGCATTTCTGGAAGTAACTTGTCAAGGACAAGTTTTCTCTGAGGAAGTAACCTCTATACTATTGGCCGTTCATATTCTCGCTTCCAGTCATACGTCAAAGGCAGACGACCCGTCAAAGCTGGAATTAGGTCAGATAAAGCAAGCGTTGGGCATCGAAGCTGGAGGTGGGCACTCGACGAACTCCTCACGCCTCAGACATCTCTTGGCGAGCCCTCTCGTAACCGCTTAGGCTCCTGCAAACGTCCTTCCTAGGGTCCCTCAACTCTTTGATCAACCCCAGCTTAGTTTAAGATCCTAACCGGCAACTAACCTTCGGTTAAATCCTGCCGAACCCGCAGGATTGCCACGACCCCAACCTGCGCTTCCTGGTGGCTGACTGGTGGACTGTCGAAGTGCACGGGCTGGGTTCTCAGTTGCACGGGTGGACCATTATTCTGGCGGCCGCCCTGATCCACAACCGCGTGCTGGTGCTGCCTCACACGTACCAACCGGCGAGCCACGAAGGGTGCGAGGCGGAGGGGAAAAAAGACTCGCTCGCGTGCTTCTTTTTTGACTTCGTTAGCGAGGAGTGCAGGTAAGCGACACTATGAGGCACCCCCCCTTGTTCTAGCCTGAATTGTTCTACAAGGCTTCCTTCATCGAGACCGCTCGGTTTGGTTAATGCTGATAGCAGCTTCTGGCTTGAATATACTAAAACGTCCGCGTTTACGCACAGCTTCGTGCTCGAACGGCTTACTAGTACAAGGGGGGTGGTTTAGAGTGCGCTTAGGCAGGTGGGGAATCCACGATCTCGTCTGAGGCACAGCGGGTCATTTTCCTGCTTCAAGTATAGGTTTTTCTCGGGCAGGGTCGCTAGCAGGGCAATCGTTCCTTTCGCTTTTACAGATGAGAGCCTCCTAGAATCTAAGGCAGCGTTGGCAGTTTCCAATGAGAGTTCTGCAGTTCGCATCTGCTCTCAAGAAGGCAAGCTTCGTCGGCGTCTTCAAAAGATGGAACCAAACGGAAAGCTTTGCAAACTGTTCAAGAGGGAAGAAGACCGACCATTTGCACACAGGAAGTTCTGGCCGCTAACCACGCTAACTACTAGAATTGACTCCAAAGTTATCGGTCAAGTAACCGGGTTTTGACCTTGTTCCAAGGCTGCTTACATCCAAGTCCGCTTGACGGGGAGATAAACCCACTTTCTAAGCAGCCCAGAACCAGCCCAGACCCATCCTTGGTTAAGAGCCGAACCTCCTGTGTTTGGTTGCTGAATGCTCTTTTCTCTTCGCTGCAGGACGGTCGGCTTGGACCTGTTTGCGCGCAAAGTGTCCGTGGCCCGCGGCGCGCACAACGCGAGCAGCGAGCAAGTAGTCACAGGGCTCGCCTCTGACGCGCGCGTTTACTTCGTCAGGGAAATGTTTCACCACGCGCACTACTGGCTGTACACCGAGCAGGTGAGCGCACAAAATGCGTTTAGGTTGCTGTCAACCAAACCATAACCGTAACTGACCCAAATATTTGGTGGGCGCAGACGTTTTGTTCGTGGGATAGTGGCTTCTGACCGAGCAATCCCGTAAGCAGCGAAATTTGTCGACGAGATGATAGACGGGATGGAAAGCGTAGAACGAGCTTTTAAGTGAAAAGTCAGTCCTGCTTGAGCGACATTTAAAGTGTTGGTTCGTCTTGTTTCAGGCGAATGCATAGCGGCACCTGTCACGAACCCCCCTGAAAATTCGAGTAGGGAGCTACTGCAGACACCTTTTGCATCCACAGACTTTCACTGACTTCGCAAAGGCTTCACTTATGGACCCACTGTATCCTGCGGAATGTTCTCTTTGCATTCCGCTGCCCATTTACGGTTCGTGTTCTTCCAAAATCGCTGTTCAACATCCAGAGTACCACCTGCTCCTTCAGAATTTGTGACCCTTAACCATGGATAGTTATGAACTGGTTAGGGGATGCTTGGAGAGTGGTTATTTGTCCAAGAACCAGGCTTTGGCGGTAACCAGTCTTGTAACACAGTTAAAGTCAGGTTATGTTCTAGATCCGAAGCTACAGTCTGATAATCAGCAGCCAGAACTTCCCGTGCGCTGTGCTTCCAGGCCCCCAGCAACTGGGGCCAGCCGTGGCTGAAGGAGTCGGTGTTGACCCTGGAGAACCAGGGCAAGCTGTTCCACGCGGACGAGAGGCGCGCGCGCACTTCCTGGTGGCGCGCGCAGGCCACCAAGTACCTGCTGCGATGGCCCAGCAGCTATCTGTGCCGTCTCACCAACCGGGAGCGGCACCGCGTATACGGAAAGCAGGTGGGCATAAGCTTTCCTGCATTGATGCTCGTATGACAAGATCCCATTTGGCCAACCGGGAGCGGCACCGCGTGTACGGGAAGCAGGTGAGCATTTACTATTCTGTTTTTGCTGCTCGTATGATGTTGTCTGAGGTTGGCTGCGCATTTGAGCGAGCGCTTCCAGTTGGGTGTGCGACTCCGTTGCATACAAGTCAGGACCATGGACAGCTTGTCCGGAAGCTTTCTTGAACAGTTCGAACTACATTTGCTTGGCCGCCTGCTTCTGCTATCAGAGTCTCTCTCGCCTGTTGGGGACGAGTAATTGTGCTTTGGGAAGTTTGTTTCATGTTTCCGTCGTTCTGAGAGTCAAATAACGTCCAGCCCGAACCAGACCGGGCTCTGTGGACTAAAGCTCCATTGATTCCGCACCATGCTAAATCAGACTTGAGTCGAAGGGTATCGCTGAGAAAAAGCTCGTCCAGGAAGCTCAGTTCTATGCTTGAAACTCTGTCTCCTTTGTAGTTGTGTCCTTCTATTCATTATATTTTCAAAAAGCATGCTGTTTTCGGTGGACGTTCTGTAAGTGCCGCACTCTTCCACATCCTCAAGCAACCAGTGATCGCGCAAGCGAACCTGCTCCAAGGATCGGAAGCGATGCACAAGAACAGAATTCAATGCTTGCAATGGTAGCAGGCTCGATCTCCTTTCCAAGGATGACTTGTAAAGGTGTCTAGCAAGAGACCGAAACCCGCGCCCAACTCTCACCTTTCCTCCTCCTATAACCCGTTACCGCGCTTCCCCCTGATCAGGTGGCCCGTGACCTGCTTGCCGCCAAAATGCGCCAGAGCAGAATCCTCACCGACTCTAGTTACGGCGGCCTCATGAAAGGCGAATTGGAGACCACGTTTTGGAGCCCGGATGAGCGGGGGCCCTTCTTGCCGGGGCCTTGTATCTCATTGCACGTGCGGCAGGGGGATAAGGCGGCCGAAATGGAACTGTACGACTTCGGCGCCTTTATGGCGATGGCGGAGCGGATACGGCGGCACAACCCTTCCGTCAGGTGAGCTTCACGTCTCTCTTTTTCATCGCGATGAAACATTCAGAAAGAATTTCTGATTACCTTCCTTAGTATCCTTTTCAGATTACCCCCCAAAACGAGAGAACAGCTGCATCTTTGCTAACGGAATGCTGCCGCCTGCCGCCCAAGCCGATCAACGTTGATCAGACTGAAAAGAAAGACAAGCGTAAAAGTTGCATGATCAACTTCTGGTAAGGAAAGTGCTGTTGGATCCATATCCCGTCCGTTCAATCCTGCAACGAAAATTTTCAAGCGTGATCAAGCGCCAAGCATCTGGTTGACGCCCGCCTTTCTTAGTTGCGGAAGACGTTCTGCAGAGCTGCAAGGCATAGATCTCTGTTCGTTGTAGAAACCTGTTATGCGCCAATCTCTTCTCCGTCGCGGTCAACCTTCTACCCGATCCGGCAACCTTTTGTCCGTTTGACGCCCTGCAGTAATCGCGCGCTTTGCTCGTGCACTTCAATACTCGCTCAAAGCAAGATTGGGCTGATCACCTGACGTGGCGCCCCCTTGTGTCACTCGATGTCTCACTGGCTTCTTTACCACCAAGTTTTTTAGCTGATTGAAGTCTATACGTGCTTGTTTGCAGGACCATCTGGTTGAGCACGGAGATGGAGACAGTGGTCAACGAGACGCGTCTTTACCCTTCGTGGGATTTCCTATACACCCGGGGGCTCCCCCGAGTTTCCGAGATGCGGGGCATCGGGAGGGGCCGGGACATTACCGACCAGTCGTTCGTCAATCTGGTTATCTCAGTGGAATGTGATTACTTTGTGGGCGTACCGGGCTCTAACTGGAACCGGTTGATCGACGAGATAAGAAGAACATCGGGAAAACGTCGGACTGCTCATGTCGCGTTGAACATGGGCGAGGCGAGATGAGCTTCCCTACGAGATCAAGGCGCACATTGGGGCCGATCGCGCGCCTTTGAAACCCTGTCGTGCGAGTAGAATCCTCTTGGTCCGAGCACGTAGCTTTTCTATAAGCCGCTATTATGAACTTAAAGGATTGCCGAGTGAAATTGCAGGCTTCAGAGCTGATATAGAGGTGCAGAGCGGACGTTTGACGTAGACGGTATCAAGTCCTTCAACCAGGAGATTTGACCACTTGAAGTAGGCCGGAATGCTGTAAATAGTGGCCATGCGTACATTGATGCGTGTCTGCATGCACGTCACCTCCCTGATAAAGTATCCAAGTTTCAGCTCGATTTCATTGAGCTATTCCGCACGCTCTTATATGAACAACTTCACACATCATCTGAATCTGGTGACATTTATGAGCGGGAGGTCAACTCACAGTACGTTGTTCAAACCGTCAATTTGGTCAGTGGCTCCAGCCAACGGCCTTCGGTCACTGCAATAGGGAATGGCACACGTACATCCTGCCCACATGTTAATTCGCGTTTTTCATGCGTGATCGCCGGGTCACCTCTACTACCTCAAACGAGGCCGCTAGCTATATTGCCGTTATGTAATTGCACAATGGTTCATGAATTCTAACCGATTTCTCGACTCAAAGTGGACAATTCAAAACAGCCATCGCTCAAACACTGCTACAGTAGTTTTCGCAATAAATAAGGAAAATCCCAACCGAGGTGCCTGCAGGATTTCAGGCCTCGCCTAAAAGCTGTCGACAACTCGTGATAAACATGATTTCTTGCGGTCAAGAGGAAGCGGGCGCGGCAGTGGGCAGCTGAGGGAGCACCCAGGAGTCGAGTACCAGACCCGAAGAGGGTACCGGGGACCCGCAGTCGCCGTGGGCTGGGAAAACGGCACGAGAAGCACCCAGTCAGCTGATCAGTGGCTTTGAGTGGGACGCCTTTGCGACTCCCTTTGCCAGATCTTTTCGTAGTACCACAATTGTCACGAATTACAGTCGGCCACTTGCTTTCGAGTAGCATTTTGGGCCCCCAGATCGAACGTATCGCTTGAACAAGAAGTCTACAAGGTCCTTATGTCGTAAAACACGCTCTGAGCACTTTTCCAGTGGAAGGGGAGCAGACGCTGGCAGCCGGAGCGGTTTACTTGGACTCTCAGGGCGTGCAAATTGAAGGCTTAAGGCTTGTGACGGAAGCGCGGAGAGACACGCGAACATGCCAAGATCTTGAATTGTGCGGGTGGTTCTGAAAATATCAGTGCCCTTGGGGACAGCCTGTGCACTTCAAAGAGCTGCACTACACGGCCGATAGATTGCTCGGACGCGAGAAAGGCTTGCTATGGGCTTCCCTCGCGGAGTGACTTACCAAGGGACTCGATGCCAACGTGCACTTCAACGGCAACGGGGGCGGGGCCCCCGGGGTAGGCCAATGCAATGGTGGGCTGATACCCCTGCACGAAAGCACCCGGACAACGTTGATGTTTGCTGTACAAGTTCGAACTCACAATCCAGCCCCCCTTGAAAGTCACTGGAAAGAGCAAAGATGAGCTACACCAAATTCCTAGTTCACTAGACTTTCCAGAAGGCTGGAAAGGCTCGATCCACCGAGAAAGCTGCAAGTACATCACGCGGCCCTGCCCTTAAAGGATTCAACAATCACGCAGAACTCAACAATCAACAATTTGGGCACGCAGAACTCATCAAGGGCTTCCAGCTGATCTAAGAGTGTTCCGACTTACCTGGTCGTAGGTGCCGTGCAAGAGCATGTCGTCGCAGGCACTGGTGATGAGCGTGCCGTTGGGCGTGTTGGCCTGGAGCTTCGGAACCAGGACGTCCGCATAGCCGTACGTGTACGCCAGGACGCCCAACTGAGAATAACAAAGAGCTGATGACACAATTGACAGAGACCTCCATCTTTCGAGTCAGATTTGTCGGCAGCATCCGTGCGTCTCAAGGTTGGTCGACAGAGGTTTGTAACAAGCGAGTCGGTATGTTGAAAAGATGGGAGCCCCCCATGGCGCCTGCTCTGTCCTTGATTTCCTTATGAGATTTCGATGAGATTTATGGGACATTTAGTCGTTTAGTGTTGGCTTCGAAGGGAAGAAAGCAGACTCTATGCTGCAAACCTTTCCGAGGAATGTTACATGCAGCAAATGCTAACCGATCTTTGCATCTTTTGACAGCAGCGACGTCTGTACTGCATTCGCGGTTGATCGCACGTGCAAGTGATATAGTGTTACTCCTCTGCATTCTGCAACATGAGTCAATTGTTATGAACACCGCCTTGACCACCGCGCCCAGCAATGATTTGGGCGCAAGAGATAGACAACGTTTTCGAAGAGCATCCAAACGTCAGCAAAAAAGAAAGGACTTACCGACGGCTGTCCAAAGCCAAGCTTGTAGGCATCGCAGATCTGGGGCAGCCTGCAAAATGTTGACCACAGCGCGTTATCTCATGCGAGCATTCAAGCACCTTCTTCAAACCTCCTTCTCATCACAGCCCATGCATCCCTTTTGAAGGGTCTCAGAATCACTACCATTTAGCCCTCTGCTTTCCGCGTTGCAACCTCGATTGAACCTGCGAAAACGTCACTCATGTATGCAGCACCTCTACCTGCTGATGGTGGGCACCAGATTGCGATCAAACCGTTCGAATCAGGTTCAATCTACACCGGGAGGCTCAGAAGCGTGCGCAGAAAGTAGGACAGAAGCTAAGCTTACCCCAGCGGGGAGTCATCGCGCTGGTAGCTGTTGTAGCAAAACGAGTTGGTGTTGACTAGAGCCAGGACAGCGCGGCCATTGTAAGCAAGAGCAGCCACGCCTGCACAGCAAAAGCTTGTGATAAGATCCGGTGACCCTGCAATATGAAAAGGCTTCTACTCCTCAGGCAGAAAAAGAGTCAACCGAAAGCCGACGTACTCACCTCAGCGCAAAGCTGGGGTCGCCATCGCTGAGTTATCCCTTGCACGACTTTCTGCGGAGGGTTCTTCAAAAACAAACTCTCGTGATTGCAAGGCGGATCATTTGATCTTCGTTATCGATTCGGCATGTCGAAGATTAGCAACGATGGAGAGAGGCGTCCTGCCGTAAAGAAGCTTCCGGAGTTGATTCGTACACCAAACATTATGCTTTCTGCTCAAATGAATTCTCTTTGACTATTACAATCCAGAAAGCGACCTTCATGTACTTGACTTACTTGGGAAGTCGCCGATCGCGAAGACGGGAGGATACGTAGTCAAAGCAGGCACCAGAGGTGCGGGAGAGTCTCCACCTGCGTCGAAACCAAGCCGTTCGTCGAACTCGACGACCTTTTTATAATCTCTGCCACACCTTCTCAATTTCCCCACACATTCGCCAACTGACTTCCTTCCCCAGCAGACGCAAGTTGTTATCTCCATCATCGGCCCGTTGGCCTCATTGGCTTCCACATCTCAGCTTTTAGGAAGACGCCCAGAGAATTGACAGCAGAGAATAACAGGCGGCTCGCTGCCATGCACCCCGCTCGATGCCAACGCTTACGGAGCAAGTAAGCAGAGCCTATTGAAGCGCCTCACCCGCGGGGTCCATGCAGAAGTGCGTCGCGTAGACCTTGGGGTCGATGCTGATCATGTTGAACGAGAAGTAGCCGCTGTATGCCGCGAATACCTGCCCCAGCATGACGGACCTTTAGAGGAGGGGTTGAAAGGGATCCTACTCCAGCAACATTGGTCGCGAGAATGGTTGATCTCACTTCACTGCGCTCCTAAATCTAGTGAAATGCAACAACATTTTAAGCATCTATTGGGAGGCTGTTCGTTAGTAGTCGCTTCCTTTTCGTTCAGGGGCTGACTCCTCCTCAAGTCCAGACTGGCAACAATCAACTCTAAATGGACGTACAGAACTTTCTATTATCAAGGCGGTTTGTACGCCCGTCCAAATAGAGAAGTCAAACAGCAGTGAACAAGACCACGGTGGCGGGACACCAGAGCAGCATTTGGAGATCCTACACTTGAAGGGTAACTGCAAAGCGGACTCTGACCCAGACTAACTAAGCTGCTTCCGCACACCGCTACCCCTCAAGCAGACCACTTCCGGTCCGTCGTACTCCCACCAAAGCTCACCTCAATACCGCCGTTGCAGCGAGAGCCGTTATATGCCGGCACGATCGTCGCGGCCAGCTTGGCGCCAGAACCCTGGCTGGGTCCCGGCCAGTTGGAGATGCACTGGGTGGACCCTACTGCGGAGGCGGCAGCCACTGAAGTGTTGCTGGCGGCGAGGGGGTTGACCTTGTACAGCTGAGCCCACACGGTGCAGGGAGTCAGCAGCCGGATGTTGTTGTCGAGCGCGCCCGCAGTGACCTGGGGGGGGGAAAAGAAACGGATGCTTGGCGGAGTGATTCGGAGGGTAGGTCTACGGAAGCATCTGTACGATGGAAGCGAAGGTGAAAATTTGGGAGCTAGAGACCTGCAGAGCGTTGCATCCAAGAAAGGCGCTGCTTCGATGCGGAGAAGGACCAAAACCAATCAGCCAGTGTCCAGATCTGTGTGCTCGGATTGTGGTGTAGAACGCGGAGGTCAAAAAGCCGTCGCAGTTAGGCTAGCTTGAACTGGCTTGAAGAAGTGTTTTAATTACATTCGTACACGAAGCTTGGGCTCTTCGAGAGGGTACTACTCTTCTCCGTTCTACACCGAAGAAACGCGTCACGAGACAATTTTGCGTCTGCGGCTTAGCCTATACTTCCACGATGATGATCGGGATAGTGCGATTCATCTGCGTTGCTATACAAGACCCTACGAGCCATTTGCGGATGCTGAATGCAGCATCGATTTGTAAGATCTCTCTTGCAGACCTCCCTTCTGATCAGACGCATCAGTCATCTTATGCAAGGTATGATCAGCGAGCACGCTTGGAAGGTATGATCAGCGAGCACGCTTGGAAGCTCACCTTGACTACTGCCAAAGACCCGTCGGACGCGCCGGGGAAGGGGATGGCCGTCACGACGCCCCATTGGACGTCAGTGGTCGAGTTCGCCGTGAACAGGGTGACGCTGTTGAAGGTCAGGCTGCCTGCGAAAAGAAACGACGTGATGCGTTAAGGATAGATCGCCTTGAAAACCGTAAGTAGTTGAAGATAAGGAGCAGCCCCCCAAATGAGGATCTGCAGGAAGCAGCACTCGCCGAATTAGAGCCATTTATGCGCAAGTCTGGGGGTCTAAGCCCACGTCCGTGTTACAGACTGAACCAACGATTGGTTTGAGAGCTGTTGTTAAGCAAAGCTGCCCTAGATGTGTTTCTTGCTGGGAGCTGGGAGCGAGTTAGCGAGTCATTCGGTTCCTAAATTGGGTCAAGTATCGGGGTCCAGTGTCCATTCGGCTTACCTGTGCTGGCGTCGAGCTTGTACGTCAGCATGGCGGTGTTGTTAGAAACCCAGATGAGCTGGTTGCCGTTGACATTGACCTGGCCTGCGGACGTCAAGATTCCGGAAGGGGGAGAGGGCAAGGCGCTGCGGCCAATCTGGGTGTAGTTCTGCATCTTTACCCTGAAGGGAAGAGCTTGAAGCTCGTAACAAGACTCGAGGGAAAGAAACCAATTGCACTTGAATTTCGGGAGCAGAGGTAGACTCGAGTTCGTACACGAGAGGTTGGAGCCAATGCTTCGAGGTCAGGGAACAATGTATGAATGTCAGCATTAAACAGAGATTCCTGTTGCAGAAAGGAATGCACTGTCTTGCCGTCAGGCAGAACCAAAGAGGTTCAAATTTCACTTTTAGGTCGCTCAAAGGAGGGCTCCATATCTCTCGTTTGCCCTCCATTTTCAGTCCACCGAAGCTGCAAGCAAGTCAGCATCTTGAAGCGCACATGAGCAACAGCCGTCATGAGTGCCTTTTTGTGTCTACGCTGCGGCACGGGCCTACCTGGGCAGCGGACCCGCCACGTTGCTGACGTCAGCAGGTGCCTGAGCAGAGTGCGCGATGTAACGGTACGTCTGGGTGTTGTCAATGTAGATGGTCACGATCGTGAAGCTTCCACTGCCCGGGATTGTCACCGTCTGCGCACAACCAGAAAGTGAGCATGACGCTGAGAAAATGAAAGCGGAAACTGAGAGCGTCCGTCGTTCCGCTCCTTTTCCCCCTGACCAGCAGACCAAGTTACGTAATATGTGGTTGTTAAAGCTTTCAGACACGGCTGTTTCTGCAACCGAGTTCAGAGTAAAAGCAGCGAGTCGACCATGAGACTCGTGCGTCAAAGAATCGAGCTTGCAGTACCTGGTTGGCTGCGAAGAGCGAGACAACGTAAAAACAACTGTGAACGAACTCGTGCGAGTACCTGGTTGGTTCCGAAGAGTGAGACAGCGCAAAAGAAGAAGCGAAGACGAACTTGTGCGAGGGTTTCAGTAGTATTATCCTAAGAGGATCCTCCAAAGACTTCCCCGGTAGATCCTCATCGGAGGGCGCACGACGTACCTGCGGCCAGTTTACGTAGCCGAGGACGCGGTTGTTGGCGGGGCTGTTGACGTTGATGGCAGTGTCGTTGGTGATCTGCACATGAACGGTCTTTTTCGACCGGGAGCCGGAGTACAGGTTGAACATGGCGGGATCCGAGTTGGTGGCGATGCGGAACCCTGCGGCAGTGAGAAAAGTTGTGCTTGATTTTCCCCACTTCTAGAGCTCAGCCCGAGAAGAAGGGAGGCGGATCTAGAGCTCTGTGGGCTTCGAAAGAAAAATGGGCGATTGGCATGTGAGTTGCTGAAGCGGGGTGACAAGAGGGACCGGCGATCGCCTTTCAAAAGCGCTTGAAGGAAATATATGCAAGTTGCCTGATTTAAATTCAAACTTTCCATGCCGAAAGGAAGTCGGCCAAATGACGACCAATGACGAAACCGCCGAATGCACTTTCATATGCTAAGAATTGAGGCGCTGAGGGAACCTGTACTGTGACCATCAAGGGTGCCTCGCTCATTGATCTCGACGTACTTGGAAAAAATGGCGTGTCTCACCTGGCACGTGATTGAGTCCGCTGCTCAGGTAGATGTCCTGGTAAAAGTTGATGCGTGGCTCGTCGATGGGCTGCGCAACAACATTATTTTCGTTAGTCCAGAGCAATCAGATCTAGGGTGGTCATAGTTGCTGAGAAGTCGCTCAGTGACATGCCATGAACAGGAGACGCTCGGAATGAATACCTTCGATTTGGTAAAATTAGATTTGGTAAAATCCTAATACAAACGATCTCGATCATCAATCTGACCCTTCGGTGACGTGCTTGGATCAGTACTTTAACATCACTTGCTTTTAGAAAAAGGGGTCGCATAAAAGATCGAAGCGGGAAGAGCCAGCGCCCTAAGCGACTCTCCATGGCAAGGGTCAACCCTTCCAGACGCTGCATCAGCATCTTCAAAGCTCTGCGAAACGTTGCAGAGTTGCCTGAGATCGGTCTCCAGTTGCTTGGATTTATCTGAATGTGAACCAAGGACGACAGTAAAGTTGCTAATTTGTCGCAAGGTTTGGAAGTATCCGCTCACCTCGTACAGTACGAGTGGGTAGGATGATTGGCCGAACTTAAAGAAAGAGTTGTTGGCAAACTGCTGCCATTGCGACGTCAACTCGCCACGATTCATGACCTGTACACGACGAAGAGATCCACATATCCACTTGCGCATTCACACAGGAAATACTGAATGAAGGGGGTTGAGCTACCTTGGAGCTCTGTGACCCCACCAACGCACGAACGGCTTAGATCCAATGGTCAACTATTTTCAAGGATGACCTTTGCGAATTCCGAAGTAAGCAACATTAAAGCTAGCATCGTCAGTTGCTCGGTCAGTTCTCCTGAAAGAAGCCAAGCTTGAGACTAGCTCCCATTACCTGGAATCGGTCGTCACCGTTTGAGGAAGTGTTGGACTGCGCCTGATTGTCCAGCACCCCTCTGTCCCAGCTCGACACCTGCACACTCAAAGCGGAAGCTCTAAATGGACACAAAACAGCAGCAGCTAATCTACCCTCACCGTCTCTAGAATCAAAAATGGATTTCCAAGCTTCTTACACCCCGTTTTGCAGCGCAGCAGAGCCCAGCCGCTGTCGGCGCAGAGCGAGTTTTCATCAGACAAGCAATCAGAGCTAGATGACATTATAGAAGACATGCTGAGTACAAGACCAACAGCAGCAAAATCAGCCGGCCTTCGTCCAAGAACACCCAGGGCATCGCCTCACCCAAGGCCGCCATCTGTCAGCCAGGCAGGATGCATTGCCAGAGCTGCAGGAACCAGCACACAGTTAGTCTTAAAAAAGTAATGTAACGTGACAGCACACATCAAGACTTCTTTTGTGTTGAGATGACCCCAGAGTTAGCACAGTGAGCATGTACACAGGAGCGCATATGCAAGCAGGTGGTTTGTCGTATGATAGACTCACGCCGCAATCTGGTCGATGTAGAACTCAACATTCAGATTGTTATCCTGGATGACCTTGTTTGCAGCATTGAAGAAGTCGTCAAACAGTGCTATGTTGTTGTTCGAATCGGTGGAGTTGTCACAAGGGCTCTGCAATCAGACACAACGTCTTCAGGAAGGAGCACGTTGCATACGTCATTGTGCTGTTTAAATCTAGGAACCTATATGTTTTTATTAAGTAGAGGTTCCAGCTCACAGATGAAGCCAACAAGGTAGTTACCAACAGATAGACCACGAATCCACTTTTCGATCGGATGGAATTTCAGCTGACTGTACAAGCAACGTGCACAAACAGCTGCCCTCAATGTCCTCTAAACAGAGGCCTGAGGAGTTGCCACAAACCGACGTCTTGCAACTTGGAAAAGTGAATCCTGTCAGTTAAGGTGCACTTGGTAGCGAGACCGTCAGCAAATATGAAGCTGAGACAAGCTCCAGCTTCCAGATGAGCTAGAGCGGTGATAACAGAAAGGCAGACTCCCAGGTGTGAACCTCTTGCAGCAGCCAGAAACGGAATAAGCTTCACCAGCATGAGCAGATCAGTGCTTCACCTTAGGCGTCCGTCCACCCCAGTTGATGATGAAGTTTCGGAAAGTCATAGCAAAGTATTGACGGGGCTTGTCCATACTGATGAGCGGCTTGTTTGCAGGGTCAGCCAGCCAGTTGAGGACGTCTGTGGTGCTGTTGGGACCTGGTGAACAAGGCCAAAGAAACAGCCTCATCACAGTTCTTATCGCATACAAGCAGGCACTTATGAGAAACCAATGACTTAGGACAGCGCAAGGTGCTGTAAAGCCAAAGCATGAGTAAGTGGGTCTACACTGAATGCGGGGTTGCTGCATGCCTGCCTGGCATGTAATATTGGACATACGCTTGACTTGTTGTTTTGGTGTGAAATTCGGCACCTCGGTGTCACAAAACACCTCAAGACCTGATCAGAACACCCTGAGGCCACTGCCATTGATAAAGCTGTTGCCCAAGCAGACTTACCATCTATATCTCAATTTGGTAAGCTTTGCATACTTCAAAGCAATGCCGTCCCAGACAGCGAGGAAAAGAACAGCATGACAGAATACAGAAGTAGCATTTATACGTCAAATATTTGAGGTCAGGCTCAGCCAGAGAGTACCCACCCCTGTCCCCAAAATTGTAAGCAGTCTGGCTGTGCACGAGGAGAATGCATCCCCTTGGGTCGCTGGGATCTGCCACATTGGGCTGGTTTTGGCACCAGACCTGGCGATACAGGCATGCAATGCTGGGGTCAGGAGAAAGGACTGCTTTGCTTCCTTTCGAGGAAGCTGTTGAGTATTGCAGCAGAGTAAGAATCTCTAATAATGGCAACGTGACCCTTTTACGTTTGCTTAGGAGAACTGATAGAGGAAGTGAAGTCTTTCGAAGCAGAATGGAGACTAAGAAATGGCAGAAATTGGCAGGACGCTAGCTGCAAAAACTCCTAATTCGGAAGATTGTTTCAAAGTAGAGGAGATGTTGACTAGAAGGGACAAATACCCTCTGAACAATGAAGGCCTTTTGAGGGGAAGGCTCACCTGGGGCAGGAAGTTGAAGTCCACCTTCCACACAGTTGTGCCCTTGATGATGTCAGAGCGCCACTGCCTGATGTCATCACGGCCATGAGCCTGTTTGGAGGTGCACCCATTTCCTTCATATAATATGCAAAGCAGCAAAAGAATGCAGCTCAGGAAGCTTGGCTTCTCTTCAAGGCGCAGTAAGGGGTGTAAAGTGGAGCTTGTTGAAGAGAAGTTGTATGATCACTTTTTACGCAAGTTGGAGTTATCAGAACACTGAGCTTCCAAAGTTCAGTGATTTCCACAAGGTCTTCTTGGTTGGTAAGCATCGAAGAAGACTCTTCTGCACCTATTAGCAAATTTTGATCTGACAAAAAAACGTTTGCATTGTCATGAGGGGTACAAAAAGCTGAAAGCAGGAAGATGGAGTCAATTTAGGACATGCACAGCTTTTGTTCATAATCACCTGATAGGAGATTGTGTCAGGGTAGACAGTTTGCTGTGCAGCAGCACTGGAAAAGCATGCTGCTAAAGCCAATGTCACCAGCAGCAGAGCGGACAGACTACGACCTGCCATGGTGGTGCCGGTTTACCTTGGACGTTTGCAACAATTGGAAGAAGTTAGATCAAGCCCTGGTCCTTTCAATCTACGTCCTGAGGTACTGTAGCAAGTTCTTTCTCGATTGGAAATCCTATTTCTTCATCAACAGCGATCAGCTTGATCACGACAGAGAGCTCGAGCTTGCCAGCTGCTTACAGAGCTGTTTGCTATTACAACCTTCTGCGGCTCTGAGAGCTCCTACCTCCTCTTCAATTGCATGGATTGGTAGTTCAGTTGCTGCTGCAGGCCAGAAGAAGCTATTGGCAGTTGTGCATGCTCTGACTGATGAGAGAACTTGAGCCTTTCCAGTGGTGCGCTTTTAGGATAGGTACTAGTACGTACTTTGCCAGCGACACATTCTTTGGGATAGAGGCATCTTTGGATTGTATGAACCGATAAACTGGCATGCCGCATACGGTACCGCTTTGAAGCGGACGCAACTCCCCAAGATGAGACCCCATGAAAGTCGGCATGTGTCTGGAGGAGCCCGCTGTGTGACCTACTCTGCAATGTGCATGACTACGGTTACCTAGATTCCTGAATCCAATATCGGAATATACAAAGCAGTGCGTTGGCCAAGCCAACTCATTGTCAGAAAGTGAGTGCCACAGCACCTCAAATGTCAATGATACGACCGGAAGCAGCGACCGTGAAGAGATCCCCACGGCCTACGAAACCTGACAACGCCAATGGCCTGGCACCTAATGTGCTCTGAACTGCTCGCGCGGCTCTATGATGGATAGCTCTGGCCTGACTGA